>CM076576.1:954743737-954977635 GCA_034641835.2 Pinus albicaulis
CGTAGTCTAAAAAGGCCGCGTTTTGACCCAAAATCCGGGAACGATTTTCAGAAAATCCGGCAAAGATTTGCCTAGAAACTTGTTTATAGTTGTTAAACATTAGTATTTTGAGTGCCCCAGGGGTTTTTGATAGTGCTGAATCCATTTCCACTGTCAAAAATGGATTCCAAGCACTGCAACTACCTGATTTTTGCAAATTTAGTTGACCGGATTCCGGCGGATTTCTGCCGTCCGGGCCAAAACGCGGGCTCGGTAGACACGTCCGAAGTTTACTAACAGTTACATGTCAAACGAGCTATTGTGTTCCTCTAAGACACAAAAAAAAAAATTAATACAATATAATTAATAATTATGAAATAATATGTCCCAAAAGACATGACACTTTATGAATGGTCACTCTTTTTAAATATATATATATATATATATATATATATATATATATATATATATATAACTTCAATTGTATTCTCGCCACCATATATATATATATTAATTATTGTGTGTCCAAATTTTATTCGCCTCACAACACCAACCACATTCTCTTCCTTTTTAATTGCTCAAAATCTAAGATGCTTAACACAATTGTTCTAAAAAAATCAACTATATAAAAATAATGACTTGCATTAATTTGTGTTTTCATTCTTGTCGTCAAACCTCCTATCTAAAGTTACCATTAGAACAAAACAACATCCCGCATGGATAATATTATCATTGAGTTCCTTACATCAACAATGTAAGCTTTGGGTACTTGTCTACTTTAGGTGAAGTGGGGATATGTGTAGGGTCTCATATTTAGGTGATAAGTGTAGTAAATTATAACTATTATGAGTGTACACATTTTTTATACTAAAATATTTTATATTATTGTTAAATATGTATTGTTGGCTAAGAATAGAGTAAACATAGTTTTTACACTTAGACATACTTTATATCACTGTCGAATGTTGCCTATATTATATTAGTTACTTATTAAAAAATAAGAGTTGATTGTTTATTAATTACAAAGAACGAAATGTCAAAAATATGAGTTGCAATTGTTTTTTTCATTTCAATAAAAAGCATAAATTCGTCTCTACATTGTAATTTAAAAATAGGTTTTTTTTTGTTTAAACGTTCAATTATTGTGAAACACAATATGTATATAATGGCAAGAATAATGAAGGAAATATGATTGATTCATGTCATTGCATTAGTTTGAATTTCGTGTGTTTCTATAAACTCATTTGACATGTTTATGGGCTAATTAATAGCCAATTTGTATGTTTTGTTCGTTTCTATAAACTCCTCTGACATGTTTATGGGCTAGTAGCCATAATTGTGTAAATTAGGATATTATATTAGAGGAAAATTCTATGACATGTTTTTAAAATAAATTTAATGGAGGGTAAATTGCTCTTATAGTTTTCAAAATTGAAGAGGTGTGTAAAAATACCCTTCTAAAATCTTCAAAAACATGAGCCCTTAATTTTAAATCTTTTATGTTGAAGTGTGCATTACTTTTTGTTTCGATGATTTTGAAATTGTTATTTCTAAAGCCCATACGTATTTACAATTTTTTTCGATGACAAACACGACTATAGTATAGACATTGTTAGATTGAATAATCTTGCAAGGAAACCCAGACAATTCTTCCCCACAGTTGTGAATCACATCCCTATTAAAACGACTGACGTAAAGTGACACATCTGATCTTAGAAGACTTGAACATGATGCATGTGTTAGCCAAAATTAGCTAAATGCCCAACAACATTGGCAACAATTGATTGAACTAAACCCTTGGACTAAAAATGAGTGCATACACATTTCCCTACTTGCGTTTTCTCATGCAATTTGAGTATTGAAATTTTTAGTACAATGTGAAGAGTTTTTCTCCTTTTTTCAAATTTGCATGTATAATCTACTCTTGGGGATGCATATGTCCTCACTCTTTCTTTCTTTCTTTATTTCCCTGGAATTATAATTATTAATATTTGATGTTGCGGTTGTGCATTTTAATTATAAATGCATCTCCTATATCACACCATATGATAATTATAATTTTGGAGAATAAAGAAAGAATGAAAGAGTGAGGACATCTGCATACCTAAGAATATATTACACCTCCAAATATGAATAAATGAGAAAAATTCTCCACATCGTATAAAAAAATTCTAATAATCAAAATGCACAAAAAAATGCAAGTAGAGAAATGTATATGCACTCAGTTTTAGTCCAATGGTTTAGTTCATTCAATTGTTGTCAATGTTATTGAGGATATAACTAATTTTACGCTAACCTAAATCAAGTTCAAATTTCCCAAGATAAAAGAAATTATATATATATATATATAAAGGTGCAATTACAATGAGACGATAATGACAATAAATGATTAACTCATGCAAGTTCTTTGCAAAATGTGCGAAAATAATATGAACCCATATATGAAAACGTCCACACATTTTCACAAATCCCCAAAAGTGAAGGTACAGAAGATCATAATAGCTGCATCTGGGTTCCGATCATCTCTATTTAAGAGATAAATAGAGATACCAAAGCCTTCAAGATTTACATATTTATATATCAAAAACATAAAAAGCATGAAGAAGACCAGATTATACTTTGTATGTAAAGATGTAACAACCAACTTGCATTTTCGTTGGCAGGTCAATTTTTTAGTTTTCATTTACGGATGAAGGCTTGCTTTAATACACCAATGTTGCTAAAACTCATTCGCTGGACATGAACATCCAGAGCATATATGTGCATAGGAAATTATTTTCTTCCCCAGATGATTGCTTTGCAATCGAAGTAGCAGAAATATATACAAACTTACAGACCGACTTTTATCATGGTCTCAAAAAAATAAAGAAAAAAGAATAAAGCTATAACAGAATTTTATTTTGATAACTGCAACTAATCATTTGACTTTATGGCTCATCTCTACGTAATTCAGTAATCTGTTTAGTGCCCTCCCACTGTTAATAGCTTCTTTTGACCTTTCTATAGCACATGATATGTCACTAGCACCTGAGCATCCCAATAAATGGTCAGCCATAGCAGCATTCAACACGATGCGATCATAAGCTGGACCATTTTGACCACGAAGAGCAGATAATCCCAACTCAATATTTTTGGCTACCTGGTCAAAAAGCGTTTTCAATATTTGATAAATACCTTGTTTACTTGAATGGTTCATATCACAATGTGGTAATACATTCATTTAAACATGTCACCAGGTTGTTCCATAGATGAACAAACATAAAATAAAATAATGGAATATGAGTCAAGGTGGCAGTCATGTACCGATCTATCAGTTCTGGGAGTCTCTGTTGGTTGAAAACCATAATCAGCTGCATTGACCTCAATTTTGAAAGTCTCACGGAAAACTCCTATGAAACAGCAAATGCCCACATATGATGAAAATGGATAGAAGTTAATCCTTTCAGTAATTCAGCTTAAGAGCATCTCGCATTTCCACTTACAGCATTTTCATTGACCATCCGTAGGATAACTATTAGAAGGCAAAGACGGGTTATAGAGATTGGAAAACAAATAAGACTTACGATTTATGGTTGTTCAATGACAATAGTCAGAAATGACAAGACCACATTTAAAACAGCGAGGCAAAAAATATTTACATAAAGATATTTCGTCTTGTTAGGAAATCTATTTACATAAAAGATATTTCGTCTTGATAGGAAATCTTTCGCCCTAAGAAATCTATTTACATAAAGATATTTCGTCTTGATAGGAAATCTTTGAAAGGGCGAAGACTCAAAGTTGAGTCTTATGTGTCAAACTACGTAGCAGTCAAATCCTATCCAGGGCTACCTAAATTTAGTTTGTTGGAATTGTACTGGCTACCCTTGGAGGAGGGGACCTGGGTTAGGGCTTATTGTGGAAGGTAGAAACATAATTTGTTTCACGGAAACTCATGAACATGATGGTTGCAAAACTCTCGTGTTTGATGGTTATTTGAAGTTCGCAGTTTGGAACAAGGTAGCAGAAAATGGCAAAGGGTATGGGGGATTACTAGTTTTAATGAAAGAAAAGAAAGGCTGTCACATTCAGTTGTCTTAGGATATTCCGACACATAGGAAATAATTAAGAATAACTTAGTCTAGTGTAGAGTTAGGTAAAGAGTGTTTCTTTACCATGTACATTTGTAACTTATAATCCGACGGTCACGATTTGTAGTGATCTGACGGTTATCTCTCACCTCGGTATTAACGACACTTGATCCGTGGCTTAACAACCGATTGGTCCATGATCTCTATTTAAAAAGCATGGAGAGTCATTTGTCCGCTAACCGTTTATGAGAGAAACATATGTAACTTTTTTTTTATATTAATAAATTCCCTGAAGTGGCCGCGTTGGCTCAGGGCGTGCATTGTTTCCCTCTTTGAGGGTTTTAACCAAGTGATTATATTGGTGTATTGATTTGTGATCTGTTTGTGAGCGGTGACCTTTGGTTTTTGATCTACGGAACTTACCCTGTAAATTCCTACAAGTTGATGAAAGAAGATGAAAATAAACAATATTTATGGTTCAAAATATCAAAGAATGAGAATCACATAAGAATTGCAACATGCTATTTTGCCCCTCAAGTCTCAAAAAATTACAAAAATAAGGGGCTAGACAACAAGGATCTGTATGCAGCTTTAAAGAAAGATATTGTCGCATACTATCAGCAGGGAGAAGTGCTTTTAGTGGGCGATTTTAATGCTAGAACAACAAATCAGCAAGCTAGTATTATTTGTTGCAAAGAGGATCATAATCTTATTTGGCTCACTAAAGTGGAGAATCCTCAATGGGTGAGATGTTCAGAGGATGACAAAGTTAGCAATCATTTTGGGGAGGAATTGCTTACACTTTGTGGGGGTTTCAACTTAATTATTTGCAATGGTATGGACAGAGGGAAAAGCTCTGGGAACTTCACTTGCAACACATACAATAAGGCAAGTATTGTTGATTATATGATTTGTTCACAAAGCTTGATAGAAAAGATAGACGAAGTTAAGATTGGAGAGCATAATTGGAACTTAAAATCAGACCATAATCCAATTTATATGAAGTTGTCATGGGTAGAAGAAAGGCAACATAAGAGAAAAAACCAATGCTCTCGGCAATCACTACCAAGGGGCAAAATTCTTCTAACACAAGAAAATTGTACTATCTTCAAGACAATGTTGGAGAGATTAATTCAGAAAGAGAAAACTGGTTTTCAAAGCTTCAACAGTCATGAGTTAACAAATATAATTCAAAGGGCACTTGAGAAGTGCAAAAGAGAAAAAAATAGGAAATCAGAATCAAATTGTTTTCTATTATGAAACCATCTCCAAAAATAGAAGAAAAGAGAGATAAACGCCTTAGAAATCAGCCTCTTCGAGGTAGAAACCTTGAATACATTACATAAATGAACAATTCTTGGATGATACAAATGACCAAAACCACCTTCTATATATAGGAGTCCATGAGACCACAATATAATCCTATCCGACCTAATAATAATAATGTAAGGGCACAATAATAACAATATTGGGGTTACAAGAGTACAACAATAACAACAAGGGGGCTACATTAATCACAATAAGGGACTAAACTAGTAATATAGGGACCTAACATGCCCCTCTCCTTCAAAAAAATGTTGTCCTCAACGCTTGAGTAGCTCTGGGTGCTTTTGTATAAAATTCTCATCCTCCCATGTAGAATATTCAGTGGGTAAGTTCTTCCACTTGATGAGATACTCTGAAATTGATCGATTCCGCAGTTGTCGAGTTCTTGTTTCCGTGACCCCTTCAGGTTCCAATATGATTTTTCCTTCCTCATCAAGTTCTGGAAATATTGTTTGAACTGGAAGATTTTCACCTATAACCTTCTTTAAGCATGAAACACAGAAAACTGGATGCACTCGCAAAGAAGTAGGAAGCTCCAATTTGTATGCCATAGTACCAATTTTTTGCAACACCTTGTAAGGACCATAGTACTTTGGCGATAATTTATTATCCCTTTTAGCTTGCTTGAGGGACATTTGTTTGTATGGTTGTAGTCGTAAAAATATCCAGTCTCCTACATCAAAACTTCTCTCGCTGCGATGTTGATCTGCCTGTTGTTTCATTTGATTTTGTGTCAAATTTAGGACATCCTTTAAGCGTTGAAGAACTACTTATTGATGCTCGATATGATCTTCCACTGCTTGAACCTTAGAATTTTCTCTTAAAGATGATGTGATGGATGGTGGACGATATCCATAAAGTGCCATAAATGGTGGGTCATTTTTGTTGCAGTATGGAAGGAAGTGTTATACCACCATTCAGCCAGAGGTAACCACATGACCCATTGTGTTTGTTTATCAGATACAAAACAACGAAAATATCCTTCCAAACATTTATTCACTATCCCAATTTGACCATCGGATTGAGGATGATAAGATGAGCTATGAGCTAATTGACTACCCAAAAAAGAAAATAACTCCGTCCAAAAATTTCCAGTAAAAATGGGATCTTTGTTGCTCACAATAATCTTTGGGTTTCCATGTAGCCTTTGAATTGTGTCCATAAATTTAGTAGCAACTGTACTTGCTTTAAATGGATGAGATTATGCACAAAGTGTGCATACTTGGTAAGATTATCAACTACCACCATGATGACACTCTTTCCTTCGGACTTACGTAAACCTGTGATAAAATCCATTGATATCTTCTCCCAACATTGACTTAGAATCGATAAAGGTTGTAGAAGACCCGGGGTCTTAATTGTCCCAACTTTATTTCGCTGGAAAACCAAACATTCTGCCACAAACTTTTGAATATCAGATTTAAGGTCATCCCAACAAAATTCTTTCTTCACTCTGTGGTAAGTTTTTAAAAATTCTGAGTGTCGTCCTAAAGGAAAAGTGTGCAATTCCAAAAGAATCTTTTGTTTTAGTTAGGAATTCTTACAAAGATATAAGCGATCTTTGTACCATAAGGAATCATTTTTCCAACTAAATGTATTAGATGTACTAGGATCTTGTTGCAACTTTTGAATGCGTGTCCACACTTCTTCGTCCTTCTTCCATTAATCTCTTGCTTCGGTTATCCAATCTTGTTGGATAATAGAAATGGCACACAACAATGCTTCCACCTCTTCATTCTTTCTTGAGAGTACATCTGCAACAACATTTAGCTTCCCTTTTTTGTAGATTATTTCAAAGTCATAACCCAACATCTTTGTGACCCATTTTTGCTGCTTTTCTGAAGATAGCCTTTGTTCCAAAAAGTGTTTAAGACTATCATGATCAGTTTTTACCTTGAAGTGTCTTCCCATTAGGTAAGTTCTCCATTTCTTTAGTGCATGCAGTATTGCTAACATTTCCTTCTCATAAATAGGTTTCTGTAAATACTTTCCTTTGATTGGACCACTTTCAAAAGCAATGGGTCTTCCTTCCTGCATTAAAACTGCACCAATTCCATTTCCTGAGGCATCACATTCCACAATAAAGGTTTTTGTGAAGTCTGGCGTAGCTAAGACCGGTGCTAGGCACATTGCCTCTTTAAGATGTTCAGAGGCCTTAGTTGCTTCAGGAGTCCATGAAAATGCATCTTTCTTCAATAATGTTGTTAGAGGTGCTGCTATTCTCCCATAATTCTTAACAAACTTGCGATAATACCCCGTTAACCCGAGAAATCCTCGCAACTGCTTTATGGTTGTGGGAACTTTCCATTCCTTAATGGCTTTAATTTTGTTAGGGTCCACTTTAACCCCCTCGTGAGATACAATATGACCCAGATATTCCACCTCTTGTACTCCAAAGAAACATTTGGACTTTTTTGCATATAATTGTTTCTCCTGCAATAGTTTGAGCACCCCGTCAACATGTTCAACATGATCCTTCCAAGACCTGCTGTAGATTAGTATATCATCAAAAAATACTAGCACAAATTTTCTAAGGAAGGGTTTGAAAATGGAATTCAACAACCCTTGAAATGTAGAAGGTGCATTGGTAAGGCCAAAAGGCATGACCAAAAATTCATAATGACCCTCATGAGTTCGAAATGCTGTTTTTGGAATATCTTCAGTCTTCATTCTAATTTGATGATATCCTGAACGAAGATCCAACTTGGTAAAATGAATTGCTCCATGTAATTCATCCAATAATTCATCAATCACAGGAATGGGAAATTTATCTTTAATGGTGAGCTTATTGAGCTCCCTATAATCCGGACACATTCGCCATGATCCATCCTTCTTGTGTACCAATACTACAGGAGCAGAGAAAGAACTTTGACTAAGTTGAATTATACCCGCCTCTAACATTTCTGCAATCATACGTTCAATTTCGCTCTTTTGGAAGTAAGGATATCTATAAGGCCTGATGTTTGGAGGAACACTTCCCGGAATCAAATGAATAGCATGATCATGATCACGAATAGGTGGGAGTCCTTTCAGAGTTTCAAACACCTTGGAATGATTGTCCAAGACTTGTTGGAGATCTGCAGAAATAGATGATTTTGATGTCGGAACTTCTAGTGAGCATAATTGTGCAATTACGTCTCGTTGTTCTTTCTTTAGAAGCTTTGTCATGACATTAGAGCTTATTATCCTTCCCGGCTTCCCTTCAATACCCCGTAATTCGACTTCCTTTCCTTCTGAAAAAAATTTCAAGAAAAGTTCTTGAAAATTAAAAGTTACCGTCCCCAAAGATTGTAACCATTGTACTCCTAGTACAACATCAGCACCTCCCATAGGAATGGAAAGCATTGGACTAGTCAATACATATTCCCCCATGGTTAGCTTGATATTATGGCATTTCCCAGAGCAATTTATAGTTCCTCCATTTGCAACCATCATTTGGCATTCTGGTGCTGGGTATAGGAAACAATTTAATTCCTTGGCTACCTTACAATGAATAAAATTATGGGTGCTACCTGAATCAATCAACACTATTACCTTTTTCTTCTTGATTTGTCCTTCTATTTTGAGAGTTTGAGGAGTGGTAATTCCTGCTAGTGCATTACACGATATGGTCGGATTCATTTCTTCCTCTTCTAGGGCTGGTTCCTGGTGTATATCCTCTTTTTGTTCATTTTCTTCTTCCTCTTCACAATCTATGTAAAATAATTTCTTCTCAGCACACTTATGACCTTTAGTGTATTTGCTATCACAACTGTAGCAAAGCCCTTTTTCTCTTTTTTCTTCCCATTGTTGTGGTGTCAACCTTGTAGGTTGTGGAAATCTAGACGTAGCAACACTTCCTTCTTTATAGAATTGAGTGGTAGGCTTCCTTGTCGCCATAATTTTACATTCAACTTTTCTTGCCAACCCGAATGCCTTCTCCAATGAATCAGGTTCCAGAACGCGAACTTCATGTTGGATGCTATCCTTTAAAGTGCCTATGAAGAGATCAATCCTGTGTTCCTCTGGAATATCAGTTACCCTTATATTCAATTTTTGGAAGTCCTCAATGTGCTCCCCCACTAAACCCTTTTGTTTGAGATTTATGAATTGGCTAAAGAATGTGTTGCTCTTTGTATCCTCATAATGTGCTATCATTTCCTCCGTAAAAATTGACCAAGTGACAATTTTTTTACGGGAGCAAAGCCATCGATACCATACAAATGTATTTTGTTCTAAATGTAAAGTTGCAATGTGTACTTTTTGTGTGTTTTGCACATTATTGAGATCAAAATATTGCTCCATCTGTAGTATCCATGTTACGGGATCCTTGCCATCAAACTTTCTCATATCCATCTTTGGAATATGGTGGTTCTTCCATCCAACATTAGAGTTTATGAAATCATGATTAACATTTATTTTGTTCTCATCATGAGTTTCCTCTACTATCTTTTTGCCATTAAGAAACATTTATTTAATCAACGTTGCCAAACCTTCAATGTCTACTTTTAGATCATTCTTCATGTTTTCCATTTTTTCATCGATCTTAGCTTCCATGTCATCCATCTTAGTTTCCATGCCAACTTCCATCCCATCCATCTTATTAGGGTATTCCGACACATAGGAAATAGTTAAGAATAACTTAGTCTAGTGTAGAGTTAGGTAAATTGTGTTTCTTTACCATGTACATTTGTAATTTATAATCCGACGGTCACGATTTGTAGTGATCCGACGGTTATCTCTCACCTTGGTATTAACGACACTTGATCCGTGGCTTAACACCCGATTGGTCCATGATCTCTATTTAAAGAGCATGGAGGGTCATTTGTTCGGTAACCGTTTATGAGAGAAACATATGTAACTTTTCTTTTTATATTAATAAATTGCCTGAAGTGGCCGCGTTGGCTTAGGTCGTGGACTGTTTCCCTCTTTGAGGGTTTTAACCACGTGATTATACTAGTGTACTGATTTGTGATCTGTTTGTGAGCGGTGACCTTTGGTTCTTGATCTATGGAACTTACCCTGTAAATTCCTACATGGTATCAGAGCTATTTTGAGGGCCGCGTCCGTTGTTGATCAAAATCCGAAGCTGGTTTGACTGCATGCGAATGCCGTTTTGTAGATCTACTATTTCTGAACTTTTTTGGGCTTGGAGAACTTCTTAGTTGTGTCCGAAGCATCTGTTACAGTGAAGAACGCATTTCGTTTGATGCGAAAAGGTTTTCGGCTGGCCAAGTTATGTCAGTTTAGATGTGGAGGTATAAAGCATCTATTTTGCAGGTATATTTGTTAATAGTTCTGCTTATTTTGGTTTTTATTTTTTATTTTTTTGATATATCATATCGGTATTAAGGTTTTATTTATTTGCCGGATCTATACCCTCTTCTCTGTGTATGCTCTTTGTTGTGCACTCCGTGCGATCTTGGAAAATCAAAAACAGGAAAAAGAGATTTTTTTTTGCTACGTATGCTCTTTCCCCGCGTCTTTGTGCAATCTCAGGAAATCAGAAATAGTGAAAAAAGTGATAGTTGTTGGTAAGGCTAACCGAAAATCTAACATTCTGTCGTAAGGCTTTGCATTTCGTTTTTTTTTTTGCTCGGATTTTGTGTTTTCTTGTGCAGGAAAAGGCACACACACCGAAGAGTTAAAAAAAAGAAAAATAAAAGAAAAAGAAAAGAAAAAAAAGAAAAAAAAACCCTTCCTCCTTTCATACAATATCGTGATCCTTTTACTATCTCACTTGGTGAGGGGTTAGTTTATGAGAATAGAGGTCTTGGGTTCAAGTATCCTTCTCAAGCTTCTTTTGTAAAAAAAATTTGTTCAAAGGGGCGGAATTTTTTTTTTTTTTTAAAGCCGCACTTCACCTCGTTCCCATAACTATTCAGCATCTACAACTCAGTTTTTTTTCAAAAGGCATAACTTCTTCATCCGGAAGCCGTTTTTCGAGCTGTTTTTTTTTTAAACGGCCTAATTTTTCGAGATCTTTCCATCGGAGTAGTTAGTTTTAGATTTTCGCTTAGTTTTTTTTTTTTTTTTTTTAAATGGAAAGTGCATGTCCGATTATTCTAACACCACCAATTATATTTCCACGATCTTCCTCACATGGTAGATATACTTAGAAGTAAAGGGATTTATAGAATAGCCACAGGACAAGAAACTAAACCTTCTGATGATGATAAAGTTGCTAAATGGGAAAATAAACAAGATCAAGCACTAGGGTTGATAGGAATTTCCATTGCTCAAGATCTTTGATTTCATATCCTTGACATTGACACCCCTGATGAGGCCCTGGAAAAGCTAAAAACTATTTTTGGCATTCAAAATCAAATCTAGGCCCACCAGCTTTAAAATGATTTGCTTACTTTGGACCCCAATAATTTCTCCTCCATTGAAGATTTTTTGTCCAAATTCAAGACCCTCAGAATTCTTTTAGAAAGTTGTAAGCAGTGAAACAGGACTCGCCGATTATCCCGATTAATCGCGCGTCATACTCTACTCGGGGGCCAAAATAGCAGAGTTGAATTTGCGCGAGTCAAACTCGACGATTCAACTCACGATTTTTCCTAATTTTCCCGACTGAATCAATTGTTTAGGGTTTTAGTTTTTTTTTAATTGTCACTGTTCGCTTCTAAACAGTTCCGCTGTCCGTTTGCTCGATCACCCGCTCGCTGAGGATACGATAAATCGTGGTCACTTGGGTGGGGCCAAATCTAAGGGAATCGATGAATTATACGAGTGGGAGGAACTTAGACAAGGACCAAAGTTCAAACTGGCCATTACTGAACTTAGTCGTCGCCGAAGTGTGAACTGTGAAGTCACTCGATCACCCGCCGCCGCCGGAGTCCGGGTCAATGATCACCAAGCAGATCATACTACCGCATCAAATGTTCTGGGAGTAACGCCTTAAAGACCTACGAAAATTCTGCGAGCATTCTCACGTGAGTCTACTCTACGAAAATTTATGCCACATTATAGTATCAACTTCCAACCGCTTCACCGATTTGTCCACGAGCCAATCCTTCAAGCAATCTTCCTGCCCAACCCTTTGACTAGTTGGACCTCTAATTGAACTCCCGCCTTCACAATCCTCGAACATACACTCGTATAATAATGTGGTTCATATCGATACTTATGTTTTTATTATAATTGACATTTGAATTTTGGACATTGTACGTATGCTATGTAAAGCTTTGCGTTAATGAATAGCTCTGTTTTATTCTTACTTGATTGTTTGTGCTTCATTGATGCTATGGTAGTTCAATACATATCTGCCTTTTCTTGCTGTTATTATGATAAAATTATAAGGACAAAAATAAAAATATGAGAACAGGAATCATTGGATTTGGACAACACACATCTAATTGGGCCTACCCATCTTATTTCTATTCTATTGTCCCAAGTCAAAAGCCTAGTGCTTAGTGTAAGCCATAAAGTAATTTTCTCTTTAGAGGGGCATTAAGCTTCTTAAGGATGCCCCACCACCACTATATTTCACTAGTGAACTGTGCTTACTATCCATATTGCTGGAGAATTATGAAATTTTATGCCACATTGCCACTGCTGCACTGCATTATTAAAATTTCAGAGTACTTCGCAGCAAGCCTGTAGATATTTATGCCACATTGCCATAATTTATGCCTGTAGATATTTTTAATTTTTTAATAAGTACTTGGCAGAGCAGCAAAACCCTCTCTCCCACTTATCTGCATTTTTAATTTTTATTTATTTTTTGTCTTGCAAGAGCCATAAATTAAACAAAAGCAGCAAAGCCACAACTTCAAATCTCGATTCTTCAATCTTAACAGAAGCCACAATTAAACACAAGTCCAAAACAACTACAATGCCGAGGGAGAAGGATTTTGCTTGGGCTTATTGTGACAAGATTCCCAGAAGCGCCAAGCTCCTTTGTAAATTTTGCAAAAATGAATGTAGTGGAGGCATCTATAGATTCAAGTACCACCTTGCACAGATACCCGGGCATGATATAGGTCTCTGTGGCAAGGTTGACGATAATGTCAAACACCAAGCAACCTTGGCCCTCGACATGTTGAGTCAGCATAATGCTAAGAGAGAAAAGCAAAAACAAGAAATAGGAACTCTTGGAGCTGACATTTCTTCTTCCAATACCCCCTTTTCATCTCCTTCTATTGAGTCCTCAATGCCATTCCCAAGTTTCTCACACATGCCTCCAAGTCCAAGTCAAACTCAAGCCCAGATGAATCGACCTGAATTCAACACTGGAGGTGGAAACATAAACACCTTTTTTCCTCCCTGCACAAAACCTGGTTCCCAACCTACCTTGGATGGCACTGGTTGGAAAAAAGATATCCATAGGCAGGCAAGGAAGGCCATTGCTAACTTTTGGTTCTATTTTGACATACCTTTCCATTGTGCCAGAAGTCCTTATTGGCAAGCTATGATTGATGCAGTCACTGTTGCAGGTCCAGGATTCAAAGCCCCTACGTCAGAGAGCCTTAGGATAGATTTGTTGTTAGAGAGTGTTGAAGATGTCATGCTTGTGCTAGCTGAGTTTCGTTCATCATGGGTAGAGACAGGGTGCACTATCATGAGTGATGGATGGACTGATCAGAGGAATAGAACTTTAATAAATTTCCTTGTATCTTGTCCAGCAGGCACAATGTTTCTCAAATCAGTGGACGCCTCAGAAAAGGTTAAGACTGCCCAACTTATTTGTGAAATGATGAAGGAAGTCGTTCAAGAAGTGGGAGAAAAACATGTTGTACAAATTGTCACTGACAATGCAGCTAATTATATGGCTGTTGGTAGAATTTTTGAGATTAGGCACCCCACTATTTTTTGGACCTTTTGTGCTGCCCATTGCATAGATTTAATGCTTGAGGACATTGGTAAGCTTCATTGGATATATGAGGTTGTGGAGAAGGCAAAATCCATAACCAAATACCTGTACAACCACACTATTGTCCTAAACACCATGAGAAAATACACTGAAGGTAAAGAAATTGTTCGACCTGCAGTGACTAGATTTGCAACAAATTTCATATCTTTGCAATCTGTGGTTGAGCAAAAGATAAATCTAAAGAGGATGTTCTTGGGACCCGAGTGGATGGCATCTAAACATTCCAAGGCCCTTGAAGGCATTGAAATTGTTGCACTTGTGTTTAATGACGGTTTTTGGAAAGATGCCGAAGAGATTATTGTTGTGACAGAGTCCCTTGTCAGAGTTCTCAGGTACTTCAAGTCTTTTAACTTTTTTTCATTTTTAAAATTTCATTTCAAGCTTCTTTCTATTTTCAAAGTTTCATATTTCATTAATTTTAAAAGCTAACTTTCAGGATGGTTGATGGTGACAAACTCGCTATGGGTTACATTTATGAGGCGATGGATCTCGCAAAGGAGGCCATCAAAAGAAGATATGGGGATGAAGAGGCAAAGTATTTGCCTCTTTGGGATATTATTGATGCACGTTGGGATAGGCAATTGCATTCACCCTTACATGCTGCTGGGTACTTCTTAAACCCACAGTATTTTTATGATAAGAGCAAATTTAATAGAGATGGGGAGGTTGGCAGAGGACTTATGACATGCATTGAAAGGTGCTCCCCTGATCCAGAAATTCAAAGCCGTGTCTTTTCCCAACTACAAGATTATAGGACGCCAGCCAAATTATTTGCCTATACCAGTGCTATACGAGAAAGGACTAAGATGCTGCCAGGTACCCTGAAGGCTTCATCAATTAATTAAATTTGTTTAAAATTTATTTTGTATGTTAAATGTTTTATTAAATTTTGTTTTCTTTGAAGTTTTTACTATTTAGTACTTATTACTCACAAACACTTGGCATTTTCTAGGTCTTTGGTGGCAAAATTTTGGTGGTGATACCCCAGATTTGAAGAAATTCGCCATTCGAATCTTAAACCAATCATGTAGCGCTTCAGGTTGTGAGCGCAACTGGAGCATGTTTGAGAAAATACATTCTAAGAAGCGCAATCGATTGACACAAAAGTGCTTAAATGACCTTGTATTTGTCCATTACAATCTACGACTTCGCAACAAGCAAATACTAGGTGAGAGCCTGAATTTGAAGTTTTCATAATTTGATTTGCACTTTAAAATTTAAACTTTAAAGTTCAAACTTTAATTTACATTTCAATGTCTCATGATAATGACAGGTTTGGATCATTCACCAATCGACCTTGAGGAGATAGATCTGCAAACTACAAATGCATCAGATTGGGTCCAAATAGAGGAGGAGAACTTAGAGAGTCAAGCAAGTGAAGGAGTGGGATGAATCGCTTCTAGTTCTCACTCTTAGAGTCTTAGACTCTCAGTTATTGATTTTTTACTGATTTGCTTGGCAGTATTTTCAATTTTGTAAACTTTTAGAAGCATATGCTTCTGGTTCTATGTAGTCACTAGTTAGGACTCAGTACTTCGGATCATGTTTGGACTCATAACATATATGAGATACTTATTCATTCATGATATTTTGGACATCTATCGATATTATGCATTGTTTGGACATGGCTTTATTGAATATCAATGAAAAATATTTGTTTTAATTCAATATATGTGTATATCTTTATTTATTGAATTTGCCGATTTTTTCTCGATCCGATTCAAACTCTTCGCTCTTTTTCCTCGCCGATTTATTGCCGATTCCGAGTCTGGTAACATTGGTTGTAAGATCAAAAAGGACGATGGTAGCCTCATCTATTGCATTCTTGCTAAGCTTGGCCCTGCATACTCTGTATTTGTTTCTGCCTTCCATTCCACTAGAGAAGCCATCATTTCTTCAGGAACCACCTACAAGAATCCCTCTTTTGATTCCTTTTGCGATTCTTTGATAAGAGAACAAGAAAAACTTTTACACCTTGGTCTTATCACTGCTGGAAACACTTCTAAGAAGGCCTTAGCAGCCCAACAACAACCATATGAAAAGAATCCCAAGAAGCAGTATCCTAAAAAATATGGTCCTAAACCAAACAAGGGCCCTAAGCAATTTCAGTCGCAAACTGAAAAATTGAATCACTAAAATAATAAGGCAAATCAAATCAAAGGGAAGAAGACAGATAGACATTGCACCTTATGAAATCGAGATGGCCATATAGAGTCCAAATGTTTTAAGAAGATGGAAGCCTTAGAAACAGCAATGAAGAAGCACAACATCAATTTGGAGCACTCTTCACCTTCATCTTCATCTTCAGGCATGGCACTTTCTGCTTGTGGTTGTCAAGCATCAAGATCTGGTTATGCATTAAATGTATCTTCTTCTTCTCCTTCTCATGATTGCCTCATTGATTCTGGAGCTTCTTACCACATGGCTAAAAATAAATCCATGTTTTCTTCTTTAAATGATTGTAACACCAAACATATTTATGTTGGTGATGATAGATCTCTTAGTGTTGTAGGATCCATAACCATTCATCTAGATAATGGTCAGTTTAATGATGTACTATGTGTTCCTACCTTGTCATGCAACCTTCTATCTGTTTATCAGATAACTCATTCAGGTGAAGGAAAATAGTAGAATTCTCACCTCATGATGTTGTAATCAAGGACCTCAAAGATCCTAAACATATTTTAGCTACTGGCATTGCTGATGATTCCACAAGGTTGTATAAGTTTGACAACTTTGGGTCATCATCTCTTCCCTCTGTTTTTTTTGCTCATAATGATGATGTGAGCAAACTTTGGCATGAGCGATTTGGTCACTTAAACTATCACTCTCTTCAAACTCTATGTAAGGAAAATATGGTGACGGGCCTTCCTATGGTATCTTGCCGAGATGGTGTTTGCTTCGGATGTGTACTTGGAAAACATCATCAGGATAGTTTTGACAAACGTGCCTCTTGGCACGCTTTAGCCCCTTTGCAGCTTGTGCACAGTGATTTATGTGGTCCACTTCCTGCTGTTTCCTTCTCTGGTTGCAAGTACTTCTTAACTTTCATTGATGCTTTTTCTAGATGCACTTGGGTATATTTCTTAAAACTCAAGACTGAAGTTTTCAACATGTTCTTGGCCTTTAAGGCCTTTTTTGAGAAACAATCTGGACATCAAATTCTTAAGTTAAGATCAGACAATGGCAGAGAATATGTTAACAACAAATTTATCAACTTCTGCACTGAGCATGGCATTCAATTGCAACATACTGTTCCATATACTCCACAACAAAATGGTGTGGCTGAAAGGAAGAATCGCACCTTAAAAGAAACGGCTAATTGTATGCTTCAATCTAAAGGACTTAGTCTCAATTTTTGGGCAGAAACAATTAACTGTGCAAATTACATAGTAAATCGCACTCCTACTAAGCTTTTAAAGAATATAACTCCAGAAGAAGCTTGGAGCTCAATCAAACAAGATGTAAGTCACTTTCGTGTTTTTGGCAGTGATGCTTGGGCCCATATTCCAGATGTGAAACATAAAGCCTTAGAACCTAAGAGTGAAAAATGCATTTTTGTTGGATATTCCGAAGATGTCAAAGGATATAGACTTCTTCAACCAAAATCCAAAAATATAATCATTAGAAGAGATGTAAAATTTGATGAAAATATATCGACCTGCGAGCCTAGTTCGGCGGGTGTGCCACCTTTGGCCTGCGAGCCTAATTCGGCATATGTGCCACCTCTCTCTCTCTCTCTCTTCTATTCTTAATAGCATTCCTTCTAGTTCAGATGATGACAGTGAGGATGACAATCCTCTTCCACCTCTTGAAATTATTCCTTACACTCCACAGCTTCCAAGATGGGTCTGCTCTACTCGAGATGTAGCAGGTTCTCTTGCAAGTGACCCTGCCGATCGACGACATACACGTTCTCAGTTCGAAAGAGCTTCTTCCTTATTGGCTCAAGTTCCAGAAAATCTTGATCCAAAAACCTTTGAAGAAGCCTCCAGTCATCCAGCTTGGGATGAAGCTATGAATGAAGAATATCGTTCCTTATTGGCAAATGATACTTGGGACCTTGTTCCTCTTCCAAAAGGAAGAAAACTAGTCAGATGCAGATGGGTTTACAAAACAAAGTTTGGACCAGATGGAAAAGTGGATAGACATAAAGCTCGTCTTGTCGCTAAAGGATTTTCACAAGTTGAAGGCATTGACTATACTGAAACCTTCTCCCATGTTGCCAAAATGAATTCTATCCGCCTTGTTCTTTCCCTGGCTGCTTCCTTTAAATGGGAAGTCCATCAGATGGATGTTAAATCTGCCTTCTTACATGGAGATTTACATGAAGAAATCTACATGGAACAACCCCCTGGCTTTATTCAAAACAACTCTAGCCTTGTTTGTCGCCTTAGGAAGTCTCTCTATGGTCTCAAACAAGCTCCTCGGGCTTGGTATGCCAAAATGGATAGATTTCTATTAGATAATGGCTTTTCTAAGTGTCATTCTAACAACACTGTCTACACCAAGAAAGTGGGTAAGTCCTTCACCATCATTGTTTTTTATGTTGATGATCTTATCCTTACTGGTAGTGATCCAAACCATATAAACCATGTGAAGTCTAGCCTCAAAAAGAAGTTTGAAATGACAGATTTAGGACACTTGCATTATTTTCTTGGTCTTCAAGTCTTGCAATCCAAGGAAGGCATTACCCTCTCTCAGTCCACGTATGCCTGTGATCTTCTACACCACTTTCACATGGAAGACTGTAAGCCAGCCCCTTCTCCCTTCAGTCTGGAGTCAAGCTTTCAGTCACTTGTACTACCCCTGAAGTTGATGCTACCTTATACCGTCAACTTGTTGGTAAACTTCTGTATCTAACCCATACCCATCTTGACCTTTCCTTTGCTGTTGGTCTTGTCGCTCGGTTTATGCACCAACCTCATGAAAGTCACTAGAAAGCAGCTAAAAGAATACTTCGATATATTCGAGGTACAGTTCAGTTCAGGATTCATTATAGTGCAGGAGCATCTCCATTGTTGATTGGTTTCACTGATTCTGATTGGGCTGGTGACCCTGATGATCGGAAGTCTACTACAGGATATGTATTCACTCTTGGTTCAGGACCTATTTCTTGGTCTTGTAAGAAACAAAGTGCCATCTCTCTTTCTTTAGCAAAAACAGAGTATCGTGGTGCAGTTGAAGCCAGCAAGGAAGCCATGTGGCTTCGTCAGATCCTCTCTGAATTTGGTCTTCATCAACAGCATCCAACTACACTTTAGTGTGATAATCAGAGTGCCATTCAGCTATGTAAAGATCCAGTTCAGCAAACACATTGAACTCCACATACACTTCATCAGAAAGCTCATTCATGATCGTGTTCTTAAAGTGCAGTATTGTCCAACCAATGATCAAGTAGTCGATATCTTTACAAAGGCTCTCACAGAAGCGAAGTTTACCAAACTTCGATCCATGCTTGGAGTTCAGGAAAGTTGTCATTAAGGGGGGATAGGCTCTAATGCCTCCTTCCTTCTCCTATTGTGTCACTTTTGTAAATCCTTCAATCCTATCCCAATTTGTTCTTAAGGGGGGATGTTAGGATATTTCGACACATAGAAAATAGGCTCCTTTTGTGTCACCTTTGTAAATCCTTCAATCCTATCCCAAGTTGTTCTTACGGGGGGATGTTAGGATATTCCGACACATAGAAAATAGTTAAGAATAACTTAGTCTAGTGTAGAGTTAGGTAAAGTGTGTTTCTTTACCATGTACATTTGTAACTTATAATCTGACGGTCACGATTTGTAGTGATCCGACGGTTATCTCTCATCTCGGTATTAACGACACTTGATCTGTGGCTTAACACTTGATTGGTCCATGATCTCTATTTAAAGAGCATGGAGGGTCATTTGTTCGGTAACCGTTTATGAGAGAAACATATGTAACTTTTCTTTTTATATTAATAAATTGCCTAAAGTGGCCGCGTTGGCTCAAGCCGTGAATTGTTTCCCTCTTTGAGGGTTTTAACCATGTGATTATACTGGTGCACTGATTTGTGCTCTGTTTGTGAGCGGTGACCTTTGGTTCTTGATCTACGTAACTTACCCTGTAAATTCCTACACATCTTAGCTTCCAAACCATTCATCTTAGCTTCCATGCCTTTCTTCAAACCATCCATCTTAGTTTCCACGCCTTTCTTCAAAACTATCGTTTCATTTTTTGTTGTTCTTTGTGATAGCGAAATTTGGTGCACTTGCTCTTGTAATTTTGATATCTCATGTTGCATTTCTTTGTCTTCATCAGTCATAGTAGAGCCTTCTGAAGGCTTAATGGGTGTTGAATTCTTTTTAGGGGGCATTTTAGAACCTAATACTGATATCTATTCTTCAATATTCCCTTGGAATAAATTCAAACTAAGTTTTTCAAACGAGACTTATGTAATTCGAAAAAAATACACACTTTTTTCTTGCTTTTGAGGAGCTTGATATTGAAACTGAATTATCTATGTGATTTTGGATCTTCAATATCTGAAATTGGGCCTTGAAGTAGCCCTCGAAATCTTATTTCAAATTCCAAAGGTCTAACCTGATTTGGATTCTTTAAGACAAAGTTATGCCAAATCTCCCACAATGACCTAATTATGGACTGGTTCAGTAAAACGAACTTGTACGGCGTGCCACGTGTCACTGTTTCCTCCTTCGGCTCTGAAATTGATACACAGGAAACTACAGTCCGTTTACTTGCGGCCAATTTTTACAGAATTCCAATCCAATGCTCAAAGAGAGAGTTATTACGATTTTCCCACAGTCACCTCTTTGAGATGAAATTCAGGAGCCTGAAAAATCTCTAACTTCCACAGACCCTATCTCCAAAAATATTGCGAATCAAGCTCTGAAATTTTTCCACAAGGTACCTCAGGATTGCGTTTTCGCTCTATAAAAATTTCAGCTTCTTAACACTCGTAAAAAAAAAATCTACAGCGAAAATGCCACGATGACCTGTTTAGGTTAAATTCAAGAGCCTGCAAAAATTCCTAACTTGCACAGATCTTATCTCCAAAAATATTGCGAACCAAGTTCTGAAAATTTTCCATGACGTTCCTCAGGATTTTGGCTTTGCTCTGTAAAAATTTCAGCTTCTGAACCTTCATAGAAAAAACGTTATAGTGAAAATGCCACGATGACATGTTTGGAGCAGCGAAACCCTAGAATCCAAAGCTCTGATACCAAATGTTATGAAACTAGCTCCAAAAATAGAAGAAAAGAGAGATAAACGCCTTAGAAATCAGCCTCTTCGAGGGGGAAACCTCCAATACATTACATAAATGAACAATTATTGGATGATACAAATGACCAAAACCTCCTTCTATATATAGGAGTCCATGGGGCTACAATATAATCCTAGCCGACCAAACAATAATAATGTAAGGGCACAATAATAACAATATTAGGGTTACAGGGGTACAACAATAACAATAAGGGGGCTACATTAATAACAATAAGGGACTAAACTAGTAATTTAGGGACCTAATGTTTTCCTGTAAATGCTTGGTTTGATGATGAATGAAAAATGGCAAGGAGAACCTTGAAAGACACGGAATAGGAAAAAGGATGACTTCATGAAAACAAGGCGAGAAGAGTTAATATATCTAGGCAAGAACAACACAAAGCTTTTCTGGCAGGAACTTCAACCAAGGAAGAAGCAAATCAAAAATAATATTATAGCCAATCAATGGTTTGAATATGCAAGACAACTGTATGAGAAAGAATCAGAGTCTGAGCCTCACCTAGGGCTGAACACAACTAAAAAGCTCTTCACATTACAGGAGGTGGAGATTGGAATTAAGAAGTTGAAAACAGGAAAGGCAAAAGACTTGGTTGAACTTCAAGCAGAGTATCTAAACAGGGGAATGAACACTCTTGCACTGCACATCATGGAAATATTCAACAAGGATTCCCAAGGGACTGGACAACTAGCCTAGCAATACCCCTTTTTAAAAGTGGAGACATTAATAATCCTTCCAATTATAGAACCATTATGATCAATCCTTTGTTTGCAAAGCTTTTCGGCAGCATGGTAGAAAATAGAATCAATAAGTGGACAGAACTAAAAGAAAAGAGAGCAAAAGGACAAGGGGGTTTTAGGCCGAAGCATTCTATAGTGGATCATGGCATCATGTTGAGATACATTAATGAAAAGGTTTGGGGGGATAAAGAAGAAGTTTTCTACTGTTTTATTGACTTCAAAAAGGCATTTGACATAGTCCCTAAAGATAAGTTGTGGCGTAGAATGAAAGTGTAGAAATTTCTGAATCTTTATACTTATGCAGAAATTATTATTGTTAATCCGGTTAAGCTCCTCCTACTTATACAAGTTATCAACTGAATAAATTCAAGTTAAAATCGAAGCAAAACACATAACAGATCTCTACCAATTCAGATCTAGAACAAGCACATGCACACATTGACAAAGTGATACAGTTATTTCTAGACAAATAGTCCTCGGAAAAACCCAAGGTGGGAAAACCGGTCTCTGGCTGCTGGAGGGTTCTATTATTAAGAATATTTCTGAATACACAACTCTGGGTTCTAGATCTCGAAAACCCGACAAAGAAAACTCTAGATCTACAACTCACTGGCTGATCTAGGGCCAAAATAATGACTGATCCACACCCTCAAACTGGATTTACAGAACTCAGCCAGATCTAAGGCCTAGAAACCCCAGCGCTGTCCCTGAAATGCACTGCGTCAGCCTCTGAAGCCCCTGAAAGCCTCTGCGTCAGCCTTGGATGGCCTCCAAACCCTCAGCGTTGCTCCAGAAGGGACTGCATTACCCCAGAATGAGTGACACAGTCACTACGCCACCCCTAAGGGTCTCTGCGTAACCCCTGAAGGGTTTCCTGAAAATTACGTTGTCCTTGTTGTTGCTGCTGCTGTTGCCTTCCTCTACGATGTCCTTGAGTTGATCTCTTCTCTACCTCTTGTGTATTCTAGACCCTGAGATCAGATCATCCCCTTGGTCTAAATTCCTCTCTCTGCAGCTGAAACACTTATGAGTATTCCTAGCAACCCCGCCCTAGAATCTCAACTTAGTTTCAGTGCTCTACCTCTGTGTGTCTTTAAAAATGACCCCAAGCCTTTCCTTTATACTTTTCTCGTTGACAATTCAACGACCATGATTAGATCTTGAATCAATGGCTAAGATTAAAAGAAAGCTTGATCATGTGACTTAAGACAATTTCATCACATGTTTAATTAGATTCGCTTTAATTATTTAAGTTCCCTAAGTTTTAACTTAGAAAATACACTATAATTAATTAATTTAATATCTCCTAATCCAAATGAAATTTCCCAAATCCATTTTTGGGTCTTGTAGATCAGGTGAACTCTAGTCCTTCCTCAAAATTGGGGACCTAGAGCACAACTGATGCTACCCCAAATACACAAAATCTCAACACTCCCTCATAGCATCAAGGGTGTGCTCTAGCAATACATCACACTATGCATTACATGATTTTGAGCAAGTTGCACGTATTTCTTTGACTCCAGCCTCTGCCACTCAGCACCTTCTTTGCCTGCGTGCCATCACTGCTGCCCGCGCTCTTCCACGCCGCCCGCTGCCAGCCACGCTGTGACTTCCTCTCAATATCTTTCGCATTTGTCTTGCTCATACAACGTACCAACGATGCTGTTGCCAACTTCTTTTGTTCGGAAGAAACCTTTATATCTCACCTTGATCTTTGACAAACAAGTCAAATGAGTTGCATCCTCATCATTGAAGCTCCATAGGCTATAGATCTGTGCTGGCATCTAAAGAACGATGCACAGCTACAACTGTGCCTGCGTAATCAGACTCCCTTTGCACTACTGAAGTCACATCAGCTCTTTTTGCTGAAATCTATCACGCCGCTGTTGCATTGCGTTGCCCATCTGAAGCTTTCCGCGCCGCTGTAGCTCTGCACTGCGTAAGCAACACTACTCTGCGCTGCTGGAGTCACATCAGCCTCTGCGCCGCTGCTGCTTTGCTCTGTGCCTCTCCTTCCAGTCTTCAGATCTGCCTCTGCTTGCTTCATCTGTGATCTATGCACCCACTGCTCCACTTTCCCGCTACTGTCTTAAGGTTGTCGTAGCTCGCTTGTGATCCAAGAGATGAGTTGCTCAAGGATCCTGCCTTACTTCCATGTAGTCACCCCACCTCCGTGGTTCATGAGCAGTCATGGTTGCATCATCTCCTGACCCATCATCTGCCACAGCTGCTTTGGAAGAAGATGCTTCCTTGTCCTTTTTCTTCTCTGGACAATGGCTAGCAAAATGTCTCATTTCACCACACTGGAAGCACTTGATCTTTGAAGAATCCTTCTTCTTCGACTGCTTCTTCGATGCCAAGGCTGCATCTTCCTCATCTTCCTTCTTTACTTTGCTCAACGCAGGGTTGTTCTACCTCTTGGTGAATCTGCGTAGTTCTTCTTGCCGCAGGATTGACCACAAGTTGTCCCAATCTGGGAGGTCCGCTCTGCCCAAGATACTTTGGACAAAGGTTTCCCACTCATTCGTGACTGCATTGAGGGCAGTCCTAACTATCATTGCATCATCTACAGTTGCACCCATTGTCGTCAGTTGATCCCTGATTGCCTGCAGTCTGAAGAGGAAGTGTTCCATGTCTTCTCCCTTGGTCATCATGAATGACCTCATTTGGGTCTCTAACAACATTTTCCTTTGGATAGAATTTCCCTCATACAGGAAAGTCAAGGCCTTCCACATCTCATTAGCTGTATTCTTCTCAGCTATGTGTGGCACAATATGGTCCTTGATACTATCCATTATCAGCCGCTTGGCATGCCCAACAGCTTCCCTATGCTTCTGTAGGAGATCTGCATCTGTCAGCGTGGCCAGAGTCTGCTCTGCATGATCTCTTAGATTGTACGCCTCGAGGACAATCAGGATCCTTGCTTTCCAAATCGAAAAGTTTGAGAGGCCCTCTAGCCTATCCTGATCACGCAGCCCATGAGGAGCCATCTGCTCAGAATGTGTCGGCAATATAAGTTTCCTTTGGCAAGAAACCTTCTGAGAAGCTGATCTCCTCCCAATCTTTGTCACTTGTGCTAAGGCTAAAAATCTGAAAACTTCAGAATTTTAACCCCACCAGCTCTTTTGAATTTCGACAGTTTTTCTACAGTCTTTTCTGGATCTGATAGATTCAAATCTGAATCACACTCGCTAGCTTCAGACCCAACCAGCGCTGTTTTTGAGCTGCCTCTACGCAGTAATTGCGTGGGCTTGCTAGGACATAGCGCTGGACAACGTCACCCTTCCCTCTGCGTGAATCTGATCCTAAAAACTGCGTTGTCCCTTCAAATCTGCTTCTCTGTTGCTTTTTGCAGCTATATCCTTAAGATTCTCTTGCTGGTGACCCTTCTAGATCTTCAATTGCTCTGAAACCATGTAGAAATTTCTGAATCCTTATACTTATGCAGAAATTATTACTATTAATCCGGTTAAGCTCCTCCTACTTATACAAGTTATTAACTGAATAAATTCAAGTTAAAATCGAAGCAAAACACATAACAGATCTCTACCAATTGAGATCTAGAATAAGCACATGCACACATTGACAAAGTGATAGTTATTTCTGGACAAATAGTCCCCGGAAAATCCCAAGGTGGGAAAACCGGTCTCTGGCTGCTGGAGGGTTCTATTATTAAGAATATTTCTAAATACACAACTCTGGGTTCTAGATCTCGAAAACCTGACAAAGAAAACTCTAGATCTACAACTCACTGGCTGATCTAGGGCCAAAATAATGACTGATCCACACCCTCAAACTGGATTTACAGAACTCAGCCAGATCTAGGGCCTAGAAACCCTAGCGTTGTCCCTGAAATGCACTGCGTCAGCCTCTGAAGCCCCTGAAAGCCTCTGCGTCAGCCTTGGATGGCCTCCAAACCCTCAGCGCTGCTCCGGAAGGGACTGTATTACCCCAGAATGAGTGACACAGTCACTACGCCGCCCCTAAGGGTCTCTGCGTAACCCCTGAAGGGTTTCCTGAAAATTACGTTGTCCTTGTTGTTGCTGCTGCTGTTGCCTTCCTCTACGATGTCCTTGAGTTGATCTCTTCTCTACCTCTTGTGTATTCTAGACCCTGAGATCAGATCATCCCCTTGGTCTAAATTCCTCTCTCTGCAGCTGAAACACTTATGAGTATTCCTAGCAACCCCGCCCTAGAATCTCAGCTTAGTTTCAGTGCTCTACCTCTGTGTGTCTTTAAAAATGACCCCAAGCCTTTCCTTTATACTTTTCTCGTTGACAATTCAACGACCATGATTAGATCTTGAATCAATGGCTAAGATTAAAAGAAAGCTTGATCATGTGACTTAAGACAATTTCATCACATGTTTAATTAAATTCGCTTTAATTATTTAAGTTCCCTAAGTTTTAACTTAGAAAATACATTATAATTAATTAATTTAATATCTCCTAATCCAAATGAAATTTCCCAAATCCATTTTTGGGTCTTGTAGATCAGGTGAACTCTAGTCCTTCCTCAAAATTGGGGACCTAGAGCACAACTGATGCTACCCCAAATACACAAAATCTCAACACTCCTCATAGCATCAGGTGTGCTCTGTGAATACATCACACTATGCATTACATGATTTTGGAGCCTTTGGTTACACGGCCTCTTGAAGCGGCCTCCTGCCCTCCAACTTTGCACCTTGCGCACCATTACATCTTGCGCAGCAGCTCTTCAACGCACGCAGCAATGCCTTTGCGGCTTCCTCTCAATATCTTTGCATACGTACGCTCCTTAACATACTTGTTAGTCTTCTTGCCTTTGCAACTTCAGTTGTTGAGAGAAACCACTGAATCTCCTGCCCAATCTTTGACAAACAAGTCAAATGAGTTGCATCCTCATCATTGAAGCTCCATAGGCTATAGATCTGTGCTGGCATCTAAAGAACGATGCACAGCTACAACTGTACCTACGTAATCAGACTCCCTCTGCACTACTGAAGTCACATCAGCTCTTTTTGCTTAAATCTATCACGCTGCTGCTGCATTGCGTTGTCCATCTGAAGCTTTCCGCGCCGCTGTAGCTCTGCACTGCGTAAGCAACACTACTCTGCGCTGCTGAAGTCACATCAGCCTCTGCACTGCTACTGCTTTGCTCTGTGCCTCTCCTTCCAGTCTTCAGATCTGCCTCTGCTTGCTTCATCTGTGATCTATGCACCCACTGCTCCACTTGCCCGCTACTGTCTTAAGGTTGTCGTAGCTCGCTTGTGATCCAAGAGATGAGTTGCTCAAGGATCCTGCCTTACTTCCATGTAGTCACCCCACCTCCGTGGTTCATGAGCACTCATGGTTGCATCATCTCCTGACCCATCATCTGCCACAGTTGCTTTGGAAGAAGATGCTTCCTTGTCCTTTTTCTTCTCTGGACAATGGCTGGCAAAATGTCTCATTTCACCACACTGGAAGCACTTGATCTTTGAAGGATCCTTCTTCTTCGACTGCTTCTTTGATGCCAAGGCTGCATCTTCCTCATCTTCCTTCTTTACTTTGCTCAACGCAGGGTTGTTCTACCTCTTGGTGAATCTGCGTAGTTCTTCTTGCCGCAGGATTGACCACAAGTTGTCCCAATCTGGGAGGTCCGCTCTGCCCAAGATACTTTGGACAAAGGTTTCCCACTCATTCGTGACTGCATTGAGGGCAGTCCTGACTATCATTGCATCATCTACAGTTGCACCCATTGCCGTCAGTTGATCCCTGATTGCCTGCAGTCTGAAGAGGAAGTGTTCCATGTCTTCTCCCTTGGTCATCATGAATGACCTCATTTGGGTCTCTAACAACATTTTCCTTTGGATAGACTTTCCCTCATACAGGAAAGTCAAGGCCTTCCACATCTCATTAGCTGTCTTCTTCTCAGCTATGTGTGGCACAATATGGTCCTTGATACTATCCATTATCAGCCGCTTGGCATGCCCAGTAGCTTCCCTATGCTTCTGTAGGAGATCCGCATCTGTCGGTGTGGCCAGAGTCTGCTCTGCATGATCTCTTAGATTGTACGCCTCAAGGACAATCAGGATCCTTGCTTTCCAAATCGAAAAGTTTGAGAGGCCCTCTAGCCTATCCTGATCACGCAGCCCATGAGGAGCCATTTGCTCAGAATGTGTTGGCAATATAAGTTTCCTTTGGCAAGAAAACTTCTGAGAAGCTGATCTCCTCCCAATCTTTGTCACTTGTGCTAAGGCTAAAAATCTGAAAACTTCAGAATTTTAACCCCACCAGCGCTTCTGAATTTCGGTAGTTTTTCTATAGTCTTTTCTGGATCTGATAGATTCAAATATGAATCACACTCGCTAGCTTCAGACCCAACCAGCGCTGTTTTTGAGCTGCCTCTACGCAGTAATTGCGTGGGCTTGCTAGGACATAGCGCTGGACAACGTCACCCTTCCCTCTGCGTGAATCTGATCCTAAAAACTGCGTTGTCCCTTCAAATCTGCTTCTCTGCTGCTTTTTGCAGCTATATCCTTAAGATTCTCCTGCTGGTGACCCTTCTAGATCTTCAATTGCTCTGAAACCATGTATAAATTTCTGAATCCTTATACTTATGCAGAAATTATTACTATTAATCCGGTTAAGCTCCTCCTACTTATACAAGTTATTAACTGAATAAATTCAAGTTAAAATCGAAGCAAAACACATAACAGATCTCTACCAATTTAGATCTAGCATAAGCACATGCACACATTGACAAAGTGATAGTTATTTCTGGACAAATAGTCCCCGGAAAATCCCAAGGTGGGAAAACCGGTCTCTGGCTGCTGGAGGGTTCTATTATTAAGAATATTTCTAAATACACAACTCTGGGTTCCAGATCTGGAAAACCCGGCAGAGAAAACTCTAGATCTACAACTTATTGGCTGATCTAGGGTCAAAATAATGACTGATCCACACCCTCAAATGGGATTTACAAAACTTAGCCAGATCTAGGGCCTAGAAACCCCAACGTTGTCCCTGAAATTCACTGCGTCAGCCTCTGAAGCCCCTGAAAGCCTTTGCGTCAACCTTGGATGGCCTCCAAACCCTCAACACTACTCCGGAAGGGACTGCATTACCCCATAATGGGTGATGCAGTCACTACGTTGCCCCTAAGGGTCTCTATGTAACCCCTGAAGGGTTTCCTGAAAATTACGCTATTCTTGTTGCTGTTGCCTTCCTCTGTGTTGTCCTTGCGCTGATCTCTTCTCTGCCTCTTGTGTATTCTAGACCCTGGGATTAGATCATCCCCTTGGTCTAAATTCCCCTCTCTACAGCTGAAACACTTCTGAGTATTCTTAGCAACCCCGACCTAGAATCTCAGCTAGTTTCAGTGCTTTGCCTCTGTGTGTCTTTACAAATGACCCAAAGTCTTTCCTTTATACTTTTCTCGTTGACAAATCAACGGCCATGATCAAATCTTGAATCAATGGCTAACATTAAAAGCAAGCTTGATCCGTGTGACTTAAGATAATTTCATCACATGTTTAATTAAATTCACTTTAATTATTTAAGTTCCCTGAGTTTTAACTTAGGAAATACACTTAAAATAATTAATTAATTTAATATCTCATAAACCAGATGAAATTTCCCAAATCCATTTCTAGGTCTTGTAGATCAGGTGAACTCTAGTCCTTTCTCAAAATTTGGGACCTAGAGCACAACTGATGCTACCCCAAATACACAAAATCTCAACAGCAAGAACTTGAAATTCCTTTGCATTATAGAGTTGTTGTCCATAGATTTTATGAAGAGGTGAAAGTCAAAATTAGAACCTTTGTGGGTATTTTAGAAAGCTTTAGAAGTGACATTGGAGTCAAACAAGGTTTCCCTCTATCCCCTACTCTTTTTGGTTTATATATTGATAAACTGGAAGAGTGGCTAAATTTGCAAGGTGGGGATGGTGTTTGGTTGGGGGAGTTTGTGATCAAGCTTCTTTTAAATGCTAATGATCTTGTATTGATTTCTAAATCAGCCCCATGGATTGCAGATGCACCTATATGCACTTGAGCATTTTTGTAGAGCAGTGGGGATGCAAGTCAAAATTAGCAAGACCAAGATAATGATTTTCTCTAATAAAAGGAAGAAAAGTTGGCATACGTTTTTCTTTGAAGGCAACATTCTTGAAGAATTAAATGAGTACAAATACCTCGGGATTGATTTCAACAACAAACATAATTGGGAGGACTGTAGATAGAAGAGAATCTTAGGAGGGTGGAAAGCATTATATGCTCTTCTAAACAGATGTAGAGAGGCAGAGTTATGGGATTGGAAAACAATTAAAGTGCTTTTCAGACTCCTAGTTTGTCCAGTGATGTTATATGGGTGTGAATTGCAGGCTAGTAGCACCCCTGTCTCAAAATGGAAGCAAATTGAGAAAATCCAAAAATGTTTGATCATGAGCAAGTTCAAAATAAAAAGTTTTGTACCTTATGAGATAATGTTGAGTGAAACAGGAGCAACTCACATCAAAGCAATTGCTATGGTGCGGCTCATAAGATATCTAAAAAGAATTGAGCAAATGGGAGTAGGTAGATGGCCTGATGTTATCTTCAAGGAAGGTATGAGTGAAAGAAAGAAAACATGGATGAGACAAAACTACACATGGATGCAAAAATGGAATATCTATCTCAATATTTGTCCCACAAATAGCAAGGAGTTAAAGAATTTTGTTATGGAGAAGTTTCGTAAACAGGTATGGGGCAAAGAGTTGGGTAGAAAGAAGTACTAGATTGAATAATTCAACCCTACGTATGATCTCCAACAAAAAGAGTACATTGGAGCTAACATTCCATGGAGGGTAAAGGTTCTTATTGCTCAATTAAGAACGAACTCGCATCAACTTTGGTGTGAAACAGGACGGTGAAAAAGGCCTCAAGAGGCTTGGGAAGAACGAGAGTGTCAATTTTTCATGTCTGGGGCAGTGGAATTAGAAAAAAATTCATTTTGGAACGTGATGTGTTCAAAGACATCAAAGAAAGTTATGGGAATATGTTAGCATCGATTTCTTGGCATTGTCTTTTCAGCGATGGGATTGTTGGAAGGTTGGGCCCGCTCATCATCAATTTGAATAAGAAAAGGATTGAAATGCAAAAGGCGAAAAACAGGGAACTCATAGTCCCATAGACTATTTTTAGTCTCGTGGACATTAAAATTTCATTTCATTTTCAAGAATGATAAATTCTATAATCTTGGACCTAAGTTGCAGGAAACATCCTCCCCACCCTCGTTTCAGGCAAAAAACGAAACGGAAATGGAAACGGGGAACCCTGTACTGTACGGCCGAGAAACGTGTTTCCGGCCATACTGGTACGTTTCCCGTACGGGAAACGTTGCCAGTACGACCAGAAACGCGTTTCCCGGCCGTACAGTGGTGTTTCCTCCCAAAACAACGTTATTTTATTTTTTTAATATTTTTTTTGGATTCGTGCAATGTATTATTATTTTATTCGTTTTATTTGTGTCTTGGATGCTTTGCTTCTAATGATCAAACCTATTGACCTAGTATTTATATGTGATTCATGGTAATGTTAAATTCTTAAAGTAAAAGTGCACTTTTACTTAAATTTTTAACATTACCATGAAATGACTCAGGATGTTTGAGAGTGGTTCTAACCTCATTGGATTTCATATGGAAAAAGTAGAATTTTAGATCTCATTCAAAATCCAGCAGACTTATCAGTTTTTCAGGATTTCAAGATTGGGTGATTGCAATGTTTCCATTGGATTTTGTCATGTATTAGGGTATGAAACTTGTATTTAATCAAGAGCACCAATCCCTCTATGTACCTTGATGTTAGTGACATTGGTTGTCAAACTCCTCTATCATGACCCTACTAAAAATGTATGCATCATTCAAACACAATCTTGATTTGACATGCTCATAGTCTTTATTGTACTCGCAGCCTCATATATATAATAAAGGTTGATTTTGAGATTTTGATATATAATAAAAGTTGGTTTTGGATTTTTTGATATTGCTATTTTTATTATGTCTCTATTATCATTCATGAGTAAATGTCTTGTAACTTGTAATAGTTTATGCTTTGAATTTATCATGTATGTTTTATGATTTCACATAACATTTCTTAAATGTCCTAAATTCTAATATAAATTTAAATTATAATATATATATATATATCGCGTTTCCCCGTTTCCAAAATTTGGGGAGGTCGCGTTTTGTATCACTTCCCATTTCGGAAACTCGTTTATGTTTCCCCGTTTCGTGCAACTTAGTCTTGGACCTAACCTTGTGGTGAAACAAACATCACTGAGTGAAGCTCGAATGAGGAGCTTTAATAGATTTCTGAAGAGAGTAGTTAAAAGTATATCTAGCGTTACATGCAACAAAGTGTGTAAACATCTGCACAGGAATGTATGGAGATTTTGCCTCTCTCATTCTTGAGCAAGGCCACCTCAAGTATCTCAAGTACCTCAAGACACCAACTCTACAACTTAATCTTCTAAAAGAAACCTTGTGGCGAAACAAACATCACTAAGTGAAGCTTGAATGAGGAGCTTTAATAGATTTCTGAAGAGCGTAGTTAAAAGTATATCCAATGTTACATGCAACAAAGTGTGTAAACATCTGCACAGGAATGTATGGAGATTTCGCCTCTCTCATTCTTGAGCAAGGCCACCTCAAGACACCAGCTCCACAACTTAATCGTCTAAAAGAGTCATCTAAAGATATCTCATCCTCCTGGCTTTGTTTGTTTGGAAGGTGTCAAAATAAACTTTCATTTTGGCTCTTAGTTTATCAAAGGCTTCTTTGCAAGGTTTTCTATTCTCTCGTACATGTGCCAAGTGTTGCTTCAAGTGTTGACACAAGATATATCCTGGGACACCTTTTTGGAAGAAAATCTAGCTACAAAGTGAAGCTGCTCTGCTCTCTTTTTCTAAAAAGAAAATGGTTGCAAGTACAAATATGTAAGGTCTATGGCCTATGTTGCACTAAACACCGAAACATTTCGGAGTTTCTGAAATGGGTACGTTTAGAAACATCACCTCCCATCAAAACATCATATATATATATATATAAGTGAGTAACACATCTTGCAAGAAAAAAAGGAATAAGAGCCATATATGACAATTTAGAAGGAAAACCAAGTCTATATTAACTCTCATAGATGATGGTACGATACTTGCGTTTCGACCAAATTTCAACCGAGTTTCAACATTTTGGGTACTGGTACAACACAAAACATCGGGTTCTTAAACATTTCATGCAACATAGCCTGTGGCCCATGGGATACTATAGTGCACAAATCCTCTCTATGTACTCTCTCCCTATCCCTCTCGGCTACTATGATGGTCTATGGAACAAAATGACATCGAAAAGAAATGGAAAAACTTTTCCTCCTAGTGGCCCAACTATAACACAACCTGATAGCCTACTAGTGGTTTGGTTTGATTCGTTCAACTCTTAATTAGAGTTACAATATGGAATTTTCTAGAGTCTTCTTCACCATCATCACGTTGCTAACCGCTTTTGCATGAATAATGGGGGCTGACGTGGTATCCTTTCGAATTATGGTGGGGAAAACAGGAAGGTCAACTTCTGAGTGACATAACTTTTGCATACGAAATCTGATTGAGGTGATCCTTGCACCCTTGGAAAGGCCTCTGTTTGTGGAATTGGAAAAAAAATGTGCTAAAGCGGAAAAGTTTTACGCTAAACGAAAATGTCGTTTGATGCCTCAAAATGCTCTCGAAAGGTTTCAGACGCTAATTTTCCAAACTAGGTCCCGTCGATAAAAAAATGTTCTATGGGCTGATTCCTCCACTTTTTCCACTCTAAAAGCATCGAGATGGATGACAAATAGTATAATGATCTAATCTAGATCAATTCATGGATTTTTTTCTTTGCACGATCCTTTCCTAATTTACCACTAACTCAAAATCTCCACAAAATTTCAGTAACCTAATGCCTAGTTTTTGTCCCTGCTTAAGGCCTAGCAACAAAGCTTCATACTCAACCATATTCTTAGTACAATCAGACTTCAAATGAAATCAAAATGGGAAAATATTACCTAAGGGGGATGTGAAAACAAACCTTACACCAACTCCAAAATGAGATCATGCACCATAGAAATGCAGTGTCTATATACCCTCTAGTAAACTCTTAGTAACAAGTTTAGGTGACATCAATGGTTCATTATTCTCATCCATTACAATGTAAGTCCCTTAATCAAGTTCAAAAATCTTTGGGTATAGTTACCCACCAAAAGTGGTTAACCCCATAAGAGAAAAAATTTCTCCTTCTGTGGACAACCAGCCAGCTAGCCAACAACCCTACATTTGTCAGTATATGATGATATGCCATATTCCTCCACCATTTGCACCAATTAAACACCTTTAACCATCTGACATTCCTTTTCTTTAGAGAAATTGAGGTCTAAAATGGGCCTCAAAACAAAAAATGTAAAACCAAAATCAACTTTATAAGAACCAATAGGATTCAAGATGATAATGTCAACCATAGGGAATGATTCACCATTTTTGGAATAAAAAAATAAAAACACTACTTTTTAGATTAATAATTTAATTCCTCATCCAAGCAATATCCATGTTGCATACTTTCGATAGATCCCGCTAAACAAAAAATGAGAAAAATATGAAAAACGCGATTGACGAATTTAATTCATCATCCAAGGAGCACCCATGTTGCCTACTTTCGATGGACCCTGCTACACAAAAATGAGAAAAACATGCAATCACGTTTTTTCACGTTTTTCTCATTTTTTGTGTAGCAGGGTCCATCGAAAGTATGCAACATGGGCAATCACGTTTTTTCATGCTTTTTTCATTTTTTGTGTAGCAAGGTCCATCGAAAGTATCCAACATGAGCACTCCTTGGATGAGGAATTAAATTCCACATCCAATGAGTGCTCCAGCTTGAAATTTCAGTAAAACCGTAGGGAGATAAGTTGAAAATACGAGTTGAAAAAATAGTTTTTTTCTTTTTTCCCTCTAAAATTTGATGATGTAATCTAATCTTATTTTATTATTTCCACTATTATTTTATAATATTCCTTAGAAGGCCCATTTTAGACCTCAAAATTTCTCTAATGTGAAGGAAGATGGGTCACCATTCAACAGGAACTTTAACCATTTTGCATAATGTTTTGGGTATTCTAACATGGATTAAGGGTTGATCTGAATGATTAACCAATCTTGAATGTAAACTTGTTCTCACACCTTGCCATGGAGATTAGTTTTTTGCCCTAGTCGAGTGGGACCTCCTCCGAGGACTTGGGTTATAGGAGGGGCACTACCTAGGAAACTTGTATTAAAAATAGCATGTACATGACCTTTTCATACTTACCACTCTCCACCATTCCCCTGATTTGATGTCCATTCTCCGTGTTTGTTTTCATTGGTTCATTAGGATTGGCACCCTCATATCCTCATCCATGAGTCTAGGTCAGAAACTTTGCCTTGGAGGTTGATGCAACTAAAAGAAAGGTAAAACCATAAAATGACCACAATGAAAGAAAAAAGAAATTTAAAATGCAAAATATGGCCATGACATTAATTAGTGCGTAGGAAAAATCCTAACATGAGCTCTAAACCCCCCCCCGCCAATAAACCATCACTTGGTTCCTGAGCACTTGTGCTCCATCACGTAATAAAGGAACCCTTGCATGTCCCAACCTTGATGAGTGAGAAGCTAATTCATCATTAAGGGGTAAATAAATGCTATATCATTAAACACAATCTTGGACTCCTAAGTTATGTTCCCTGTCAAAGCATTATCAAAAAGTTAAAGGTGCATCAGAGAGCTAGAAAAAGCAAGCCAAGGAAAGTGGAAACTCATGCTTCCATAATTTCTCTTTCCATACATCTTTACAATCAGGATATTGGACTTCTATCAGTTGGTCCCATGACCTTGGCACCTTACCATGAAGCTTTGCCCCTATGTTCCACCATTATCAAAAACACCCATGAATTGAAGGGTTGACCTTCGACATGTCACCTCCCCTTAGTTGTTGGAAGCACCTAATAGGGTTGACCATCTAGCCATCCCTAACACTGGTAGTGTTAAATCTCCTAATACTAGCCCAGATTTATTTTCTCGCAACAATTATTTATTCCCATAAATTTACTTTATTACCCAAATAATTTTTGAACTATTGAAAAATAAAATCACTAGTATTTTAATTTCTAGAAATTTATATGCAGCGGAAATAAAATCAGAGAGAGGTCAATCACATATTACACGGATAAACACCCACAACAATTCTCCTTCATTAATTTATCTCAAAAAAATCAAGGTTTCAACCCAAAGAGAAATTACAAGGAAATATGCATTAATTGGAACCTGCAACTTAGCCCCACTGGAAGAATTCGACCCTAGGAATTTCGGCCCACTGAAAATTAGCCTCTGAAGAAACTCTAAGTGCAAAATTTTGGCCCACCTCTCACCAGCAGCTTGGCCATGCACCTTCCCCTCAAAAAACCTCTGCACCTCATGAAATTTGGCCCTAGCAAATCGACCTCTCTAACAATTCGACCCTGCAATCTACAACAATTTGGCCTCTTGGAAATGCTCTCGAATCCACCTACACTCTTCCTCTGTGCTACAGTCTAGTTGAGCCTCTCACTCTAAAGAAAATCATTTTCTCCACTTGTGTGTTTTCACCTCTCCCTTAGGCTTATTTTATAATCTTCATCAAGCCCAAATCCCAAACCCTAATCTCCCTTCTAGATGATCTATGAGATTAATGGTTGAGATCATTTCTGAGTCACTCAATAATTTTATTATTTATCCTTAGAAATTGACTTAATAGTCTATAATAATTAATTGACTTTAATTATTGTACTTTTCCTAAGTTAGAGTTAGGAAAGAAAACATAAATCACTTACTCCATCAAGAAAGCACCTAAAGAGGAAATAAATCATCTTCTACATGTTAAGACACCAAGCCTATGCAAAAGACCATTTGAAGCTACCATAAGTTTCAACACTCCCTCTTAGCAAGAAAGGGATTCTCCACTACCCCCAATTTGTCTTTGTACTTCACAAAATTCCGTTTCATTAGAGGTTTAGTGAGAATATCTTCCACCTAATACTCTGTGGAAATGTATTGCAATCTCACAACACCTTTCTGGACTCTGTCTTTGATGAAGTGATATTTGATCTCAATATGCTTGGACTGATCATGAAGCACTGGATTTTCAAAAAGCGTAATGCAACTCTGATTGTCATAGTGAATCGTTGTTTGCCCCATCTCCAAACCAAATAATCCTACAAGCATCATGTGAAGCCATACTGCCTCACAACTTGCCATACTCACTACCATGTACTCTAACCTGCTAAACTAAGTGCCATTGACTGTTGCTTTCTATTGTACCATGAGATAACGACTGATCCCAAGCTAAAACAACATCTAGATATGAATTTTGTGTCCATAACGCTCCCAACCTAGTCAAAGTCTGTGTAGCCGTGCAAGCCCACTCAACCAACTCCAACATATCTAAGCCCAAAGTCCACTATATCTCGCGGGCATCTCAACACATGCTTCGCTGCCACCCAACGAATTGGTTGAGCGTGTTCACAACAAAATAGATATTCGACCTAATGTTGACTAGACACTGCTGAGATTTTGAGGTAGCATCGGGTGTGCTCTAGCCCTGAAATTTTGTGGAGGGGATAAGACACACATCACCTCCAAAACCCAAAAAGCATTTGGAGAAATTTCATCTGGTGTATGAGATATTAAAATAATTAATTTTTTTAATGAGGACCCTAAGTCTAACTTAGGGAATTAGAAAAATCAAAGCGAATTAATTAAACACGTGATGAAATGTTCTAAGTGACGCGGATCAAGCAGTGTTTTAATCGAAGCCGTCGATAAGAGATTAAATCACAGTCGTTGATGTGTCAACGAGAAAAGTATAAGAGAATGGCTTGGGGTCAGTTGGAGACACACACATAGAGTCTAAGAGATCGAATTCTTCTGATGGAGCAGTGTTCGGACGAAGATCAGATCTGAGTGACTCAGAGTTTCAGTGAGGAGCAGATGCAGTGATTGGTTAGGAGGGCCAAGAGTACAGTGCAGAGCAAGGGCAGCAGAGATGCAGTGGAGTCAGCATAGCCACTAGAGGGAGTTACATTGTCCCTCAGGAGGGTGACGTAGGCCCACGCAGAGGCAGCGCAACATCTCCAGGAGAAAAGTCTGAAATTCATTGGAAGAATGGTTTTTGAGCCAGGAGGGCTGAAACCGAGTTTCGAGCGAGGCAGATTCACCCAGAGCTAGGGTGACGCAGTTCTTCAGCCAAGCTATGCAGGCTTACGCAGTTGCTGCGCAGAGCCAACTGGGGTTTCACCAGTTGCTCATCCGGATCAGCCGGGACTTGCGAGAGTGAGGTATATCTCACATTTTCTCTAATTGTTGAGGTTTTCTCTGTTGGGTTTGCCGAGTTTATGGCATCGTAGATGTACTAAAAAACTACAGCTTAATAATAATAAACCCTCATATATGTTGCACCAGTTTTCCCGCATTGGGTTTTTCCGAGGACATTTGTTTGAAAAATCTGTGTCACTTTGTCATGGGAGCATGCTATTCAGTGAATGATCTGTATGTGTATGTTGTTAATTGTATTTGCTTCAATGTTAATTCTGAATATTTAGATTAATAACTTGTATGTTTAATCAAGTAGGAGTAAATCGAGATTTAAAAGTAGGATTTCTTATTTAAGAAATTTTCAGATGGTATCAGAGCACTATAGATCAAGCTGAATCTCTAGCAAAGTCGATTGAAGAAATTTTTACTGTAGAAAGCAGTTGAAGTAGCAGAGATCCGGAAAGGGCAGCACAACATTAGGAGGACGCAGTCCCAGCAGAGGCTACGCGGGGTTGACGCAGTTCCATCTGGGTGATGCAGAGACAATGTCGTGCCTTCCAGAGGGACGCAAGTGCAGCCTGCGCTTCGCAGAGGCTGCACTAAGCCAGTCTGCTCACGCAGAGGGATGCAGTCCAATTTTTTTGTTGCTATGAAGTATTGCCGAGATCCGGAAGCAAGGCTTTAGATCTTCAGCAGTTGCTGGTGTGGTGGAGATTTTGATGGTACAAAATCCTGCCTAACTGAGTTGACAAAGAGCAAGAGGAGGATAGTTACTGAACAGATATGCGCCAAACAGTTCTAAGATTCGATCAACAGGGTAATTGTAGAGAACTGTTCAGTCGTTTTTGGCTAAACATTTCCAGGAGGGAAATCAATTTTCGGAGGGAGAAACTACTACAGAGGGTTTCTAATCGCCAAGAAACCCAAATCCAGCATTTTTGTTGAGTATTGCAGCAGAAAGAGGGAGACGAGTATCTGTTCCGACAGATTTGAGCTAGATGGCTTCTCATGGATTAAGAGATCAGGACAAGTTGGACGACATGTCCAACTTCGTCATCTGGAGGGCCAAGATCCTGACAGTCCTGGATGAGTACGACATCAAGGACCATGTAAAGAATGTCCTAGTTGTGCCTGCCGATCCAGATCCTCTGAATAAATTCAAGGAAAACCAAGCGTGGGCTAAGCGTTTGATTATGGATGGAGTCAAAGATCACATTGTGCAACATATTGTCGGGAAGAACACGGCAAATGAGATGTGGACTGCTATGGAGACAATATATCAGGAAGGCTTTTCAAAGGAAAATGCGTCTAGAGAATCAGATGTGGTTGTTCCAGATGCAGAAGGGTGAAGAGATAGATCCCTTTCTCTTCAGACTATAGGTTATCCGGGATCAACTAATTGCCATGGGTGCAACTCCAGATGAAGGGCTCTTGGAAAGTACTTCCCTGAATGCAATCACCGAGGAATGGGAAACGTTTGTCCAAAGCATATTGGGCAAGGCAGCGTTACCATCCTGGGCAAACATGTGGGCAATCCTTCGTCAGGAGGAAATCAGGAGATTTACCAAAAGGCAAGGTAGCGGCAATGGAACAGTCAATGTGAAAAAAGAAGAGGAAGATGATGCAACCCTTGCATCAAAGGAACGAAGGCAGCAAGGAAAGAAGAAGAGGGACCTATCCAAGGTCCGGTCCTTTAATTGTGGCGAACTTGGACACTTCGCCAACACTTGTCCTAAGAAGAAGGACAAAGGATCTTCTGAATCCAAGGCAGCAGCAGTAAAGGACGATGGGAGTGATGATGACGTAGCCATGAGTGCTGATGAGCCACGGAAGTGGGGCGACATGGATCTATAGAGAAGCTACAGATGGTATGGCAGGATCCTTTAGTAGCCCAACCCTTGGATCACATACGAGCTACAGGAGCCTTAAGACGGTAGTGGGACAAGTAGAGAGATGGTTGCAGAAAATCACAGTGAAGCAAAGGGCAGTGTTGAGATGCTATAGAGGGAGCAGCGCAGTGCATAGGCAACAACAATGTACAGGCAGCAGCGCAGAGGCTGATGGGACTTCAGCAACACAGAGAAGCAGTTCTTACACAGTACAGAACTGTAGCAGCACAACAGCTTCAGGAGGACAGCGCAGAGCAGTAGCCAAGGAAGCTTCAGTGATGAGATGCAACCCGACTTGTCTTGAGCATGAAAAACATGCCTCGATACTTACAATAATAAATCTATTTTCTTTTCATTAAATACATAAAATCATGAATACATAAAGTCATTATGAAGATCGAATCTAGTTACATATTTCAACAATTATCCAATCTCAACAACTTAATCTTCTTCCCGGTCTGGTTCTCCATAAGAGCTTTAAACTCCTGAAACTAATCGAAGACCTTACCCTTGGCTTTCAAGAAGAATATCCAAGTCTTCCTAGAAAAATCATCTATGAATGTCGCAAAGTACAATGGCCTTGTGATTGATTCCACGGACATAGGACCATAAATGTCTGAATGCACCAAATCCAACAGACCTTTGGACTTGGTCTCGTTGTGCGGAAATGTAGCCTTAGCCTGCTTGGCAAGTGCACACCCTTTGCACACTCCCTCTTGCTCCACCCCGATCTCCGGAAAACTTGTAACCATTCTTCGTAACATAGGAAGAGCCCTATAGTGTAGGTGTCCCATCCTCTTGTGCCAAAGCTCTCTCTATCTTGTCACTCTCATGTATGAGAGCCTTCCTCAATTGTCCTCTCAATAGATAGAGATTCTTCTCCCTTCTCCCAATTACTCGCTTCTTGTTGGGATCAGTTCCTTTTGGCCCAACAACCACTTCACCTCCCATGAAGCTAACCTCTAGTCCTTTGTCCTCCATGACCGAAACTGATAGGAGACTCTTCTCCAAACTCGATGCAAATAACACGTCATTCACCTCCATGATACCTCCTGAGTCCATCTGAAACTCAATGACGCTACCAATGCCCTCTATTTCATACTTGGTATTATCACCAAGCTCTACATGTATATTTATAGGGTCCTTGGTCATGTTTGTGAAAATGTCTTGAGATCTCGTTATGTGGCGAGATGTTCCACTGTCCACAAACAAAACGCCACTCGTGACAGTTCTAGAAAGGCATGAGACCAAGGAAAAGTTTTTGAACTTTTCACCCAATTTTTCCATTTGTGCAGTCGTTGTCGTGGTTGTTACTCTTCTTCCTATTTGGACATTGAATGGAAAAATGTTCGAACTTGTGACATGCAAAGCACTTTACTTTGCTCATGTCCTCCTTTTTACCCTGTGAAGGTCTACCTCCACTTTGATTCTACTTGGCCTTCCCTTTTCCCTCTTTTGCTTGTGTCGCAATAACAAGCTCCTCTTTCTCCTCACCACTCCTTCATTGTCCCCTGGCTAATGAATTCACTCGGATCTCCTTTTGGATGAAATCATCCCATTACTGTTGATTTATGGCAGCTCTAAGTCTCAAAATTTGCAGGGAGGCTTAGGAACATGTATTCCAAAGAACCCAAAAAGTGTTTTGGGAAATTCCACTCATATTATGTTTTATGAAAATAATTAATTATTTTTAATGGGACCCTACGTCTAAACTTAGGAAATTAAAATAATTAAAGGATATTAATTAAAACAGTGTGAATCTTCTAGAAAAGACGGAGGTCAAGTCAAGTTAATCTTAGTCGTTGATTAATGATTTAATCTCAGCAGTTGAAGACTCAACGAGAAGATTATAAGGACTTGATGGGGCATTTGGAAATTATGCTAAAACAACAAGAGAGTCTAGAGATCGAAATTCTTTAATGAGCAGGGCTCAGGCAAAAGATCGATCGATAAGATTCTTGTAGAGAGGGGCAGTGATAGATCCCAATGGAGATTTTTCTTAAGCCAAGAATACATCACAAAGAAGACAGAGGGCAATACACAGAGAGGCAGCATAGCAGCTACGCAAAGCCAGCAGAGGCAACGCTGCAGCGTTGAGGAGATCCGAGATGCAGCTGAGGATCAATTAGATCTACTGCCAGAGTGTCAGGATGTGAGATCGGAAGGGGCCAGAGATCAGTATCCAGCCAACAAAAGAGCCATCAAGAAGAGGTGACGCAATCCCCACGCAGAGTGCCGTAGAGACTGTGCAGAATCAGCGTAGGGCTCATCAACTTAGTGTTTGGTCAGTTCAGATTTCTAGTGTCAATGTGAGGTAAGCTCACTAGCTCTTCGTTAGACATATTCTCTATGTGGATGGCCAGTAAGGCATCCCAGATCTTCTGCATAATAATACAAACCCTCAACTACTGCACCGGTTTTCCTGCATTGGGTTTTTTTGGGGACATTGATCCAAAAATGACAGTGTCATGTGTCTATTGTTTATTCTTTCTCGGATCTTGTTTCCGCACTTATTTATTTTTCCGCAATTTAATTTTTTAAAGGCTGTAGTGTATGGGTTTCAATGTTTACCGTAGAACACTGTAAATAATATGTTCAATAAATTAACAAATAGAAGAATTCTCATTAGTTGTTGCAGTAGGATTCGGGTTTCGTCGAATTTTCACATGGTATCAGAGCTTGTTTAGTAGTGCAAGAGGAGCAAGAGAGCAGACCAGAAGGATCTAGCGTTGAAGAAGAAGCCGGAGATCAAAGAGTTGTGTAAGCAGTAGATCGATCTCCCAGTGATTGCGCAGTCCAAGCCAGGAGGGCTAGATTCGCAAGGAAATCTCTCTCTGAGTGAGCCAACAAAGAGGTAGGATTTTCCAGTTTGCAGTTTGTCAGAGTTATAGGGAGCAACGCAACAGATTCAACGCAGATCAGTAGCTGGTGGGACGCAGTTTTCTTGTAGGCGCAGTTGTTGGTGCAGAAAGCGTCAAAAGACAGTAGAAAAAGGCACATTTGGTGGAATACTGACCTCAGAGAGTATCTTTCCCAAGAAGTTCTGATTTCCCGTGCAAAAGCAGCGAGTTTGTGACTTATTTGGCTTACTCCAGCAAGGAGTGCGTAGAGTTAGCTGCATAGAGGGTTAAAGGTAGCAGCTCGAAAGTTGATTGGGTGAGATGGCAACCAGTGGGTTGCGTGACTAGGATCGGTTGGAGGGTGCCTCCAGCTACGTGATCTGGAAGGCAAGGATCTCCTTCCTTCTAGATGAGCATGAGCTCAAAGCTTTCATTGACAGTGCAGTAGCTGAACCTGTAGATGCAGCACCATCGAGAGCATTCAAGAAGGGCATGACAAAGGCCAAACGGTTGATCCTCGACAGAGTGAAGGATCATATTGTTTCACACATTTCTGGCAAAGGGACAGCCAGAGAGATTTGGGAAGCGTTGACTACGTTGTATGAAGGGTCTTTCGAGTAGTGGAATATGTTCTTGGAGGAGAAGATGCGGTCTACACAGATATAGAAGGGAGAACGCATATTCCCCTTCCTTGTAAAAATTCAGGATGTTCGAGATAACTTGGCAGTTGTAGGAGCAGCTCCTCAGGCCATAGAGATGGTCAGATTGGCCTTAAATTCAGTGTCTGAAGACTATCAGGTCTTTGACCAGAGCATCCTGGCTAGAGAGAAGTTGCCGGGTTGGGAAGGAATGTGGGCAACTCGTCAGCGGGAAGAGATGAGGAGAGATCTACTCAAGTGCAAACTTGATGGCAGCAGCAACAGTGGGACGAAGCCCAAGGAAGAGGAGGAGAATCTAGCCCTTGCATCAAAGGGGTAGCAGGAGCAGCGGAGACGTAAGAAGGACATCTCACAGATCAAGTGCTTATGGTGTGGCGAGATGGGACATTACACTACACAGTGTCCTCTCAAGAAGAAGGAAAAAGACGAGAAGCATGATCCGCATGGTGCAACTGCAAGGATCAAGGAGGAGGAATTCGCCATGATTGCCCATATATCGCCAGGGCAGTGTTGGGGTGATCTGAAACAGTAGCTCGAAAGAGTTGCAGTTGGGAAGGATCCTTGAGGATTCCATCTCTTGGATCAATTCCTTGCTATGGGAGCCCAAATCAGAAGTAGCAGGATGGATGAGTTTCAGTTGGTGCATAGGAGTGCAGAGGTGATAGCACAGTGGCTAGTGAGCGCCAGAGTCTGAGCAGCGCGGAGCAGAGTTGGCAGTAGTGCCGGAAGGCACAATGCAAAGTCAACAGCAGCATAGACGCTTCAGAGGGACAGTGCAGAGACTAGCAACAGCCAGATCTTCAGTACGGGATGCATCATACTGAACAATTAGTTCAGTTTTGGATGTTTTTCTGTTGCACTGAGCAACGGAGTTGCAGTGCAGTGGCAGTTGGCAGCGACATGCAGGGTCAACAGCAGCACAGATGCAGCAACGCAGTGTTGGTGGGCAGCAGTGTCAGATATCAGTAGCGCAAAGGGAGATGTTGCAAAATCAGAGCAATACTTTAGTTGGATGTATTGTTAGAGCATATTCCTCGCTAAGAGGGAGTGTTGATTTCTAGTAGCATTGGATGTGCTCTAAGTCTCAAAATTTGCAGGGAGGATTAGGCACATGTATTCCAAAGAACCCAGAAAGCGTTTTGGGATATTCCACTCAGTTTATGTTTTATGAAAATAATTAATTATTTTTAATGGGACCCTAACTCTAAACTTAGGAAATTAAAATAATTAAAGGATATTAATTAAAATTGAGTTTGAATCTTCTAGAAAAGACGGAGATCAAGTCAAGTTAATCTTAGCCGTTGATTAACAATTTAATCTCGGTCGTTGAAGACTCAACGAGAAGATTATAAGGACTTGATGGGGCATTTGGAAATTACACCAAAACACCAAGAGAGTCTAGAGATCGAAATTCTTTAGTGAGCAGTGCTCAGGGAGAAGATCGATCAAGAAGATTCTTGTAGAGAGGTGCAGTGATAGATCCGATTGGAGATTTTTCCCGAGCTGGGAATACATCACAGAGAAAACAGAGGGCAATACACAGAGAGGCAGCGTAGCAGCTATGCAGAGCCACTAGAGGTAGCGCTGCAGCCTTGAGGAGATCCGAGATTCAGTTGAGGATCAGTCATATCTAGTGCCGGAGTGTCGGGGTGTGAGACCGAAAGGGGCCAAAGATCAATATCCAGCCAGCAGAAGAGCCAACAAGCAGATGTGACGCAGCCCCCACGCAGAGACTACGCAGAAGTAGCGTAGGGCTCATCAGCTCAGAATTTGGTAAGTTCGGATTTCCAGTGTCAGTGTGAGGTAACCTCACTAACTCTTTATCAGTTAGATTCTCTGTGTGGATGGCCAGTAACGCATCCCAAATTGTATTCAGATCTTCTGCATAATAATACAAATCCTCAACTGTTGCACTAGTTTTCCCACATTGGGTTTTTCAATGGACATTTGTCCAAAAGAACGATGTCATGTGTCTATTGTTTATTCTTGTTCAGATCTTGTTTCCGCACTTATTTATTTTTCTGTAGTTTAATTTCGTGAAGGCTGTAGTGTATGGGTTTCAATATTTACCATAGAACATAGTAAATAATTTGTAAAAGAAATTAACAAATAGAAGGATTCTCATCAGTTGCTGCAGTAGGATTCGGGTTTCGCCGAATTTTCACAATTATTGGCCCCAATCAAGAAGTTGTTGCCTAGTCAGGATCCCATCCACAAAGGTGGTCCAATGCTTGGTACATCTTTCCAGAGCCACTTCCACAATATTTAAATCATTCACAACCCCCCCAACAGCTCCAAGCTCATCATGAGCATGTTGGATCCTTGTGAGGTATGATGTTATGGATTCTAATTTGTTCATCTTTATGTTGTTTATTTTTTCTCGCAACACCGTCTTCTTGTTTTTGTTTGTGCTCTGATAAAGACAAGTAAGGGATACCCAAATCAGACGTCTCGTGTTCTTCTTAAGTGAGAAATTATATGATCCTTCACACTAGCCAAAATTATACCCATTGCTTTCACATCCTTCTATTTGTGCTTGGCTACTTGGTTTGGATATGAAGGAATTGCCAGAATATGATAAAGTGGCAGCTTATTAAACTTATTTTCTTTAACCTTGATACTTGCTTGTGAATCTTAATGTGCTTTATGTTCTTTTAGTTAGATATTTTCATCAAACAATACCAACTTTCAAGAAACAACAACAACAAAAGAGAACACAAATATAGGCTCTCAACCAGGGAAAAACCCCTCCAAGGGGAAAAACCCAGAAACTCTTCACTTCTTAGAATCTGCTTCAAAAGAGATATAAAGACCCAATCCCTAGACCAAGTCCTTCTCCCAATACCAAGTCAGCCCTTCCTCAAGTCCTTCAATCTGCACCAAACTTCTACACACTGCAACTTTGACCTACCAGCTATAACATCGCTACTCGACCTGCAATTTTGGCCTTGTAGCTCATGAAGACACCCTAATACAACCTCCTTCGAGGACCTTCCAAGAGCAAGACAACACTTCTTAAGCTCAACAAGGTGTAGATAGAGTTTCCTTCCTCCTAGCTACAAGTTTCTGCACTTTGTCCTATTGCAACTCAGACTTGCAACTTCAGCGTTTTCCTGCAACCTAGAAACCGTAGAATTTTGCACGTGTGACAGAGATAGAGCCCAAAAACCAAGAAATTTCGTCGTCCTTCTTGATCATCGCTCTCTTTCTTGCAGCTACCCAACTATAGATCAAACTCTTTCTTGTAGATCGAACTTGTTGAGTGAGTGTCTCCAAATGAAGTCGAATTGCTCTTTATATAGCCTTCTCAAGGGATCGAATTCCCTCCTCTAGGCTGACTTGAGGATCCCACGGCCGACTTGTACTCTTGGAGATTCCAGGACTTTCTAGACTAAAAAACAATTCTTTTGACAATTACAAATTGCCTAGAAGGGTCTTATAAACATGATGTTGACTTCTTTGACTCATGACAATAAATTCTAAGACCTAACAAACCCTAGAACAAGGTTACTTGGGAACAGGTGCGAGGAGCGACATTTTCAAAAGCTCTCGATTGGGGAGCAAATTTTTATATAATATATATTTTTATATATTTTGATGCGTATATGCCAACAAAATCATGTAGAATGATGAATTAGATATAAAAAACATAAAAACATGGATTGAACCATATAACATCAATCATGTAGAAGTTATAATCTTCATCAACCACGTCCACAATTTAGTAACATATAACATATCGAGGCGCGTGATTCATTAATCTTAAAGTTTAAAGCTTTCAAAATTCAATATATAACATTTACCATCACTGATCACTAAAGTTGTAACTTGTAACCATTACCATTACCAAGTAACCAAACGATAACAAAGAATATCTAACATGAAATGAAATGTTTCAACTTTCAACTTTCACGAAGCATCATATTCATAATTCATTACCAATGAGTTATAAATGCCAACTTCAAACTTCAAACTTAAATTGTCATATATTGTTTACAAAAAATACCATAATAAATATGAAAGAGTCAATAGTTATAAAAAGTACTAGAAATTATAAAAGACAAGTAAATCTATTATCTACTGCTTGACCCTCTTGCCATGAGAAATTTCTAATTTCTTGTCTCGTGCTTTATTGGGAGTCTCCTCCTGCATAGTCGAACAACCTTGGTGCTCTTGATTAAATACAAGTTCCATACCCTAGTACCCTAGGTGCTCTTGATTATTGGGATTCTCCCCCGCAAAGAGGGCTTGGTGCTCTAGATTAAATACAAGTTCCATACCCTAGTACATGACAAAATCCAATGGAAACATTGCAATCCCCCACAACCTTGAAATCTTGAAAAAATGATAAGTCAGTTGGACTTTTAGTGAAATCTAAAATTCTACTTTCTCCATATGAAATTCAATGAGGTCAAAACCACTCTCAAACATCCTGAGTCATTTCATGGTAATCTTAAAAATTTAAGTAAAAGGAAAATGAAAGATAAAGGAGAATGTCACTTTTACCATGAACTGTGAATCAACACTAGGGCCATAGGCTTGAACATTAGGCTGCCCCACTCAAAAAAAGTTGTTTCCAATCTTCAATAGCTCCTTAATAGGCAGGGAACGAAAATTTTTTTAGGGAGCGCACTCCCGGGGTAGCTCCTAATGCGCTCTCGCCCGGATCATGCTCCGGAAGCAGATTCGACTAGGTGGGGGGGGGTTCCCTCGCAACCCTGCCCTAGAAGAACAAAGAACATGCTTTTACCTAGAAGACCATCAATAATGACTCATGAGCATGAAACTCATGCTTTAATAATAATAACTTTTCTTTCTCTCTTTCTTGTTTGTTACATAGGATACATATTGGAATGAGAACAACAATTATGAAGACTGAAACTAGTTACATTTCTCAACACTCCCTCTTAACTAGGGAGGTATTAATAATCATACAACTAGTACAACATCATATCTCAAAATGAAGACTCATCAAGAAGAGTCAGATTGATAATCCATACTATGTGAAAATTTCACTACTGAAATCCAATTGCAGCAACTGGAATTTGTTTTTATAATTGTTAAATTATTTTAACAATTTATCTGCTGCGACAAATATCAAATAAATCACACTACCACCTTCACAAATAAAACTGTGGAAATAAATAGCACTGGAAACTAAGAAAATACTAGCATACACACACATAAATTGACACCATTATTTTTGGACAAATGTCCTCGGAAAAACCCAATGCGGGGAAACCAGTGCAGCAACTGAGGGTTTTATTATTATGTAGCAGTGAGGAATTCTGAGTACAATTGGATGTCGAAATCTGGCAATCCTACAGAGAAAAATATCGACAAAAATCTAGTCAGGAATTTTCCTCACTCCATAGGCAAACCCCCAACTCAACCTGCCTTCAGAAACTCAACACTCTGACCCTCTACGTTTCACTATGCAGCCTGCTTGACATCAAGCCTCTGACTAGTCTGATGAAGTCGTTCTGCCTTCTGCTGGCTAGGAGGATGCTTCTCCGGCGCTCTAGGACTCCTTCCCGGCCTCTGGAACTGAAGACATCTTTCCCTCTTAGCAAATCGAACTTGCCTCTAGAATTTGTTGCGCAATCCCTGCGTTAGCCTCTCTGTAGCTCTTCTTCCTCTCTACAAATGCACTCGTTGGATCTAGAATCACTTCCTCCAGCCTCACTGTCTCTGCCCCTCTCTCACTGCTTCAATCTCTGGCTCTCTCCGGCAACTGACTGCTGCTACTCTGGAAGTTGATCTGCCAAGAAATCGAACTGCTCAAGTGTCTTCTCCATCACTAGATCATCCTCCTCTTATAATCCACTGTTGGAGCACCAACGACCAAGATTAAAACATAATCGATGGCTAGGATCATCTCTCGATCGATTTGTGTGAGTTTCTAGACTATTCACGCCTTGACTTAATTAACACTGATTATTTAACCCATTTTCCTAAGTTTAGACTTCGAAAACATTAAAAATTTGTTTAATAATCTAAAAGTCACTTCTAGGCGAAATTTCTAGAAACGATTTATGAGTTCTAGAGATCTCATGTATTCTAGCCTCTCCACCAAATTTCGTGGCTAGAACACATCCGATGCTACCAAAAACTAACACTCCCTCTTAGCAAGGAATGTGTTCTAATGTTGCACATCCTGCGACAACACATTGTCTTTGCATCATCTCCTCTCACGTTGCTGATGTTTGGCTGCTGCTGCCCACCAACTACTGTGCAACTCTGATATATGCTACATCTATGTTGTTGTTGACCCTGTTGAACTGCTGCCAACACTGTATCTACATTGCAACTTTGTTGCTGCTACTACTGCAGCATCTGCAACTGAAAAACATCCAAAATACTGAATCAACTGTGATCAATATAATGCATCTATCACCCAAGTGTATAACTACTACTACCCTCTGCACTATCCACTGAAGACCCTGTGTTGCTGCTGACCCTAAACTACGCTCCCCAACATATGACTGCTACTAGTCTCAACAATTGTCACTCTGGCATCTGACTGCATCAACTATCACTGATCCGTCCTACTACTAACCACTGTGGGCCCCCGTAGCCAAGTATTGATCCAAGAGGTGGACTATTCAAGGACCTTCCCATCTGTAGTTCTTTGCGGCTACAACTCCAAATCACCCCACCTCACCCTTGGAGGTATATGGGCAATCATAGCGAAGTCTTCCTCCAACTTGGAGGACAAATTGTCGATCTCTACTGAAGTTGCCTGTTGGTCCTGCTTCTCCTCCTTGTCCTTCTTTCTGAGAGGACACTGGGTACTGTAGTGGCGAAGCTCACCACACCTGAAGCACTTGACCTTTGATAGGTCCTTCTTCTTCCTCTGCTCTCCCTGTCCCTGACTTGGACCCTCAAATGCAGGGCCACATTATCCTCCTCCTTCACCATCTTTGATATGCTGCTGTTGCTGCCACTTATGGAGCTCTTTAGCAGAGCTTGTCTCAACTCCTCCTGCTGCAAATCAACCCACACCCCACCCCAACGAAAAATCTGAGCTGGTCCCTCTACCTCTGGAATCACTTGATCTAGAAAATCGAATTTTTCTGCTCGGAAAAATAGAGTTTCCTCAAGTAACTCTACCTCCTAGAAAAATAGTGCGTTTCCCTTACGAATTTTGGCCTATTTCTCTTACTGAACAACAAAATTCCTTCTTTTCGCTTCTGAGCTCTCCGGTTGATCAACTGCGCTCTGATACCATGTGAAAATTCCAACACTGGAATCCTATTGCAGCAACTGATATTATTTCTCCTGATTGTTAATTAATTAACAATTTATCTGCTACAACAAATATCGAAATAAACACACTGCAACCTTCACAAATAAAATTCTGTGAAAAAATAAATGTTGGACGCTGAGAAAATACTAGCACACACACACATAAATTGACACCGTTATTTTTGGACAAATGTCCCCAGAAAAACCGATGCGGGAAAACCAGTGCAAGAACTGAGGGTTTTATTATTATGCAGCAGTGAGAAATTCCGAGTACAACTGGATGCCAATATTTGGCAATCCTACAAAGAAAAATACTGGCAAAAATCTAGTGAGGAATTTCCACACGCAAACCCCTGACACAACTTGCCTTCAAAAACTCGGCTCTCTGACCCTCTGCGTCAGCCTCTACGTTGCACTCTGCAGCCTGCTTGATGTCAAGCCTCTGACTGGTCTCTGATGAAGTCGTTTTGCCTTTTGCTTGTTGAGAAGATGCTTCTCCGGCTCTCTGGGACTCCTTCCTAGCCTCTGGAACTGAAGACGTCTTTCCCTCTCTGCAAATCCAAATTGCCTCTAGAAGTTGTTGCACAGTCCTTGCATCAGCCTCTCTGCAAATGCACTCGCTGGATCTGGAATCACTTCCTCCAACCTCACTGTCTCTGCCCCTCTCTCACTCTTCGATCTCTGGCTCTCTCCGACAACTGATTGTTGCTACTCTGGAAATCGATCTGCCAAGAAATCAAACTGCTTAAGTGTCTTTTCCATCACCACATCGACCTCCTCTTATAATCCTCTGTTGGAACACTAACGACTTAGATTAAAACATAATCGATGGCTAGGATCATCTTTGGATCAATCCGTATGAGTTTCTAGACTATTCTCGCCTTGACTTAATTAATACTTATTAATTAATATATTTTCCTAAGTTTAGTCTTAGGAAATGTAAAATATAGATAACCATGGTGTTCTATGCTTGATGCACTTTCACTTCAATCTTTCTTAGGCCCAATACAAAATAGCAATCACATAATCTTGAAAGTAAAAAGCTGATAGAACACAATAATAGATCAATAGAAGACAAGCCAAATATAGATCAAATTTACAATTACTTTTGTCCAACAAAGATATGAGATATTGTGGTGTTACGGCGGTCAGCAGGATCCTTCAACCAGCAAAGTCTTTATTGGTCAGCCAACACTTTCATGTGTCACACCCATAGCCCTCAAAGACAGCTCATCACAAGTCAACGCAAGTCAAACCAGGGACAACGCAGAAAAGTCAATGCAGGAAGCTTTAGAAAATTGAACACAACAAACTAGGGCTTCGGTCAAACAACGCGAAATTCCTCGATTTTAGTGCTCAGCTATACGGCCTCCTAAAATCGGAATTTCTGCAGAAGATTGAGGCCAAACGACCAAGGGTTGACCATGGTCAACACTGGTCAACACTGCAACAGAAAAGCCCTAAATAGATCAGTGCAAAAAACAACAGCTTCACTCCACACGTGTGAGGGAAAAAGCCCTCCAAAGCCTATAAAACCAATCAGATCACAATGAGAGAATGTGTGATGAGATGATGAGAAAATGACATCCAATTCTCTCCAATTTATATTCATCAATGAGGGTGTGTGACACATCTCTTAGGGATGTGGGATAAATCTGGCCAACCTTGCACATGTGGAAAATAAATTCAAAATCAATGTTTTGCTCATCCGATCAAGATGATATTTAGAACAATCTTGCACCTTTCCGAAAGAGGAATCCAACAAAAATATGACCATCGTCATATGAGGAGTGCAACATGGAGTTTGGACCTAGTTTCTCAAAATTAACACTCCCTCTCAACTAGGGAGAACTCCATCTGTCCACAGGTGCCATCCATCATGAAACAAACTAAACATCGTGCATCATCCTGCCGTAACTTGTTTTGCTAGCTCTTTATTTCAGAACAAAAGGTGAGTAAAAAAGAAATCACACACCACTGACCCAAAGTCAGCTTAGAGGTAAAAACCTCTCTCAAACTCAAAAGAGTCTCATACTAACCCCAAGTTAGTTCACTAACCCGAAGTCAGTTTAGAGGACAAAACCTCATCATACTTGATCCCAGATCAAGGTGTTGGACACGTGCCATCCTAGACATAGAGAGTACGACAATCTCTGATGCGTCCATTGGTCTTGCTATGGTCTCTATCCACATTTCCCACCTCATTGGCCAAATGAGAGGTACTTCCCATGAGTCTGAAACTCCATGGGTAGGATGCGTGCGGGGCACAAATCAGAGACAGGTGAACCAACTCGATATCATAACGGTGGGGCAAAAGCACCACAAGTTCGACAAGCCTAGCCCCGTGAGTTCTTATAGCTCCAAGAAGCTATCTCCAAGCCCCCTGGAGCTCCCAGAGCTCATAGTCTAACACAAGCAGGACCCTCAGAATAGGGTCTTTCCACGATTCCAAGCTTCTCACGAAAGGTTAGGAACTTGACCTTCCCTAGGGGCTTCATGAGAGTATCTGCGACCTGCTCATCAGTTGCTATATGATCGAACCTAACAACGCCTCGCTGTACCATATCTCGAATAAAGTGGTACCTGATATCAATATGCTTGGATCGATCGTGGAACACGGGATTCTCAGAAAGACAAATCCCACTCTGGCTATCACAAAGGATAACGGTGGTATCTAGCACATGCCCGAACAGCTCAATGAAGAACTTTCACAACCAAACAGCTTCACAACAGGCCATGCTGCAATGTATTCAGCCTCAGCGGTGCTCAAAGCCACCGACTTCTGCTTGCTGCTCTTCCAAGATATCGAAGCAGAACCCAAGGTGAAGCAACATCCAGATGTGCTCTTGTGATCCACCACACTGCCACCCCAATCGGCACCAGTATATCCATGGAGTCTCAAACTCCTAGCAGTGTATCTTAGCCCATGGTTGATTGTGCCCCGAAGATATCTCAATAGATTCTTGGCACCAATCCGGAGAATGTGATGAGATTCAATCATATGTTGACTCAAAGTGTTCACTGCAAAACATACGTCCGGACGGGAGTTCACTAAGAACATCAAGGCCCCTAAGAGTTGTTGATATTCGGTAGGATTTGCTAGCACGAGCCCAGCAGCATTTCCACTCAACTTCTTAAAGTCAAGTTCCATTGGTGTCGACACAGACTTACAGTCCACCATACCAAATCTCTCAAGCATCTTCACGACATATTTTCCTTAAGAAAGGAAAATCTCACTTGGCCTCTGCCAGACCTCCAAGCCTAGGAAGTAGTCCATCAGTCCTAGGTCTTTCATCTCAAACTCAGAAGCTAGCTCCCTCTTACACTGATGAATGAGAGGGTCATCACCTGTCAGGAAGAGATTGTCCACATAGAGAACCAAAATGAGACCCATTTCTCTATCAACCTTAAAATAAAGGTTCGAATCAACATTACTTCGAGTGAAGCCCCAACTTCGTCAAGTAGCTATCTATCCTCTCGTACCAAGCCCTTGGGGCTTGCTTCAACCCATAGTGGACTTTCTTCAACTTGCATACATGGGTGTCTCTATCTCGGACTTCAAACCCCAGAGGTTGCTCCACATACACCTCTTCCTTTATAGATCCATACAGAAAAGCGGTCTTCACATCCATTTGATGTACACTCCATCCTTGCGTAGCAGCAAGGGCAATAATAGATCGGATGGTGGTATAGCGGGCCACAGGTGCAAATATATCATCGTAATCTATGCCTTCTTTTTGAGAGAAGCCTCGGGCAACAAATCTTGCCATGTACTTTTCAGTACTTCCATCAGATCCATGCTTGATCTTATAGAGCCATTTCGAGGTGACAACAGATTTGTCCTCCGGTCTTGGGACCACTTCCCAGACATCATTCTTCATAATCGACTCATATTCTTTGTGCATAGCAACATTCCAAACTTGATGCTTTACGGCTTCTTCAAATGTTCCAAGCTAATATTGTACTATCGTACTCATGGCTGCTAGATACCTGGTATCTCTTCGGCTTCTTACTTTCACGGAATGTCCCCCTTGGGGCAATATGTCTCTCGGCATCCTCGAGAGTATCCCTAAGCCATGATGGTCTTCTCTTATTTGAAGGAGGTGGATCAATGGGATCCATAGGTCCTTCAACATCGGGCATCAGGTCATCCTTTGACTCTTCCAACTTCCCTACATCTTCATCTTCTTTGTCTTCCTTGGAGCTACGAAGATTTCTTACTTTCTTGAGGGCAACATCTTCATCGAAGGTGACATCGTGGCATATCTCCACTTCTCTTTGACAAAGCCCATAGATTCTATATGCCTTTGAAGTTTCACTATAGCCCACAAACATTCCCTTCTTTCCAGAAGCATCTAGCTTGCTTCTCTTTTCTTTCGGCACATGAAAGTAAACAGGACAACCAAAAACTCTGAAATGAGAAACATCAGGTTTCTTACCATAGAAGACTTCTTCGGGAGTTTTGGAGTCCATAGCGGAATGCGGGCATCTATTTTGAACATACACAACAGTGTTCGCAACTTCTCCCCATAGAAACTTCGAAAGACCTTGGTCACATAGCATGGCACGGGCAGCTTCCACAACGGTCATGTTCTTTCTTTCAACAACACCATTTTGCTCAGGAGTGTATGCAATTGTGGTCTCCCTCTTAATGCCATCTTCTCTACAAAAGTCATTAAACTCATTTGACTCATACTCGGTCCCATTGTCGGTCCTCAAAACTTTGATTTTCTTCTTGGTTTGATTTTCCACCCAGGTCTTGAAGGTACGGAACCATTTTAATGCTTCGTCCTTCTTCTTCAAAAAATATATCCAGGTCTTGCAGGAGAAGTCATATGTAAAAGCCATGTAATAGGAACATCCTCCCAAGGAGGTCACAGGCAGCATACCAGATAAGTCAGAATGTATCAACTGCAACATATCAGTTGTCTTTGTGACACTTGAGGAGAATGGTCCCCTTGTATGCTCCCTTCGGCATAACCTTGACATATACCTTCATGATCATCGCTCAATTCAGGCATCCTTGTCACCACCTTCCTTGGTTTGGGAAGGGCTTTGTAATGAAGGTGTGCAAACCTCCGATGCCATAACTCCGTTTGAAGAGTTGTATCACATGTCATAGCCCCCAATGGACTTCCTCCAACCTGGTAGAGTGTATCAACTCTAAAACCAATAGAAAGAGCTTCCTTGAAGTTCTTCTTCCAGATAAGTACCTTTCCATCAACGAATGCCACCTTGAACTCTTTGTCTTCCATTGTCGAAATGGACACAAGGTTCTTCTTTAAATTAGGTACATACAACACATCTTGTAATCGGATGGCTTGACCAACAGAGAAATGGAGGGTCACAGTCCCTGTCCCTTTCACGAGATAGGTGGCATTATCCCCAAGGATAATTTCCAGATTAGTATCCTTCTCAACCAAATCATAAAGGGCTTCTTTATAACCAGTGAGGTGCCTTCAAGCACCACTATCAATTAACTAGACATCCAGAGTATCAGGTGGAGATGCAGCAGAAAGGGTAGATGAAAGAATAAAATCATTTTTCTTATTATCAACAACATTAGACTCATCGTACCTGGAATTTCCTGACCTCCTGAAAGGTTGCCCATTTCCATTACGATCAGAGGGAGCCTTCCTTTTTCCTTTGAACCTGTTGTTCCTGCCATTCCTTCTCGAGTTATCGTTGTCATCATCCCTGGGAGAGTCCCTTCTATTAGGGCACTCTCTTGCATAGTGACCAGTCTTGTTATAAGTGTAACATCTTCCCTTCCTTCCTTTGGGCCCGACTTTACCATGGTTTTGATTTCTCGGGCCACCATGGTTCTTCTTCTTTGCATGAGCGGTGAAGGCAGTAGGGTCACTTCCATTACCATTAGAGGCATACTCCATCATTCTTGTTTCCTCTTGAGTGCATCTCGTCAATATTTCATCAAAAACAGGAATCACATTATTATTGAGAATAGTGGTATTGAACACATGCCAATCAAGGGGGAGACCTCCAAGTGCAATAAGAACCATCTCTCGATCAGATATTGCTTCCCCAATAGCTAGGAGGTTATTCATGATTTCAGTGAGCCTCATAAAATAGGATTGAATAGATTCATCCTTACCCTTCTTGATATTCTTCAATTGATTCTTGAAGAAGAGGATTTGATTAGCACTGCTAGCCCTGAACATGCTCACCAACTTATCATACATCTCCTTAGATGTCTTCAGCTTAGAAATGTAAGCAACCAAGTGCTTATGAATAGAATCTCGCATAATCATCTTTGCTTTGATTTCCCCTTTTCTATACTTCGTCTTCGTGGCAGTAGCTGCATTTGATGGCGACTCTTGAATATTCCCCTGTACATAGTCCATGACATCTTGATCTTCTAGAGCCAAATCCAAGGACATCTTTCATGCATGATAATCAGACTTATCAATCAATTTATCATCAACCTTGAAACCCTTGTAGGCTGAGGAGGCCATTTGTCCTTGATAGGATTTCTTCCTTCAGAGATAGCTTCTAACACCAGCTTGGACTCTTGGACTTTGTCTTCACCTCAGCTCTGATACCATGTTAAATTTACATAACCATGGTGTTCTATGCTTGATGCACTTTTACTTCAATCTTTCTTAGGCCCAATACAAAATAGCAATCACATAAACTTGAAAGTAAAACGCTGATAGAACACAATAATAGATCAATAGAAGACAAGCCAAATATAGATCAGATTTACAATTCCTTTTGTCCAGTAAAGATATGAGATACTGTGTCGTTACGGCGGTCAGCAGGATGCTTCAACCAGCAAAGTCTTTCTCGGTCAGCCAGCACTTTCATGTGTCACACCTACACCGCTCAAAAATAGCTCATCACAAGTCAACGCAAGTCAAACCAGGGACTGTGCATAAAATTCAACGCAGGCAACTCCAGAAAAGTCAACGCAACAAACTAGGGCTTTAGTCAAATAGCCTGAAATTCCTCGATTTTAGTGCCTTGCTATACGGTCTCCTAAAATCGGAATTTCTACAGAAGATTGAGGTCAAACGACCAAGGGTTGGCCACGGTCAACGATGGTCAACACTGCCGCAGAAAAGCCCTAAACAAATCAGCAGAAAACAGCAGCTTCTCTCCAAACGTGTGAGGGAAAAAGGCCTCCAAAGGCTATCGAACCAATCAGATCACAATGAGAGAATGTGTGATGAGATGATGAAAAAATGACCTCCAAGTCTCTCCAATTTATATTCATCAATGAGGGTGTGTGACACATCTCTTAGGCATGTGGGATAAATCTGGCTGACCTTGCACATGTGGAAAATAAATTCAAAATCAATGTTTTGCTCATCCGATCAAGATGATCTTTAGATCAATCTTGCACCTTTCCGAAAGAGGAATCCAACAAAAATATGACCATCGTCATATGAGCAATGCAACATGGAGTTTAGAGCTAGTTGCCCAAAATTAACAAGAAACATAAAAAAAATTGGTTAATAATCTAATTAAGTCACTTCTGTGCGGAATTTCTAGAAACGATTTTTGGGTTCTGGAGATCTCATGCATTCTAGCCTCTCCACCAAATTTCGTGGCTAGAACACATCCGATGCTACAAAAAACTAACATATTGTAAGCATCATCATCATGACCAACACTGTCCCTGAGGCCTAATTGGACAAGCTCTACTTTAATCAAGAGCATTATGCTGGGATGCATTATGTGTAATACCTCACTACCTCTACAAGGTACATACCCCATCCGAATGTCTACAAGGTATGTCCTTTTATGGCTATTCTTATCTTGGATCTCTATACCTGTGTCCTCAATATCGTTTCTCTTCGACCACTCTTCTCTTGGATTCCTGTCCCATCCTCAAAGAGTGTCGGCACCTTTCCTTTCTTGGATGTTGTATCCTCAAGGAAACCACAGATGCTTATCCAATCCTCCGACATTCTCTTCTTCATCACCTGAAGAGGAGAATGCATATGTGATGTTCATCATCATTCCCTCTCAACCAGAGAGTACATCCCTGTTCTCCCCTAATCTTGAGAATAGAACCTTGCTCCTATTTAAGGAGACTCCTTTCGCTTCCTCTAGAAACTAGAGGAGATTCCAGACTTCCTTTCAATATCTGAAGCCAGCATCACAAGCCTTCACAACTTGTCTTCATCAAAATATCAGCTACTAGTTTTCTATAGCTACATGGCTCCCTCTTTCCTTTGCATCTTTTGTATTGAGCTTGCTTCTTTTCGAGGTATCATGGGACCATCTCCACTCTTCGTTCTTGTGACAGGATCTAGGTGATCTTCCTTGCTTATTACTTTCTTCTTCAATCATGAAGGCATTGCATTGAGCCTTCTCAATCTACAATCTGATCATTAAAGTGATCTCCCTTGACCTTCAGGTTATCTTCCCGCACACTTACCCTGTCAATCCCAAGTCGGATTCATTTCGATTCATAGTTGCTAGGAACCAGATATTGAGCTTCCCTCAATACTCTTCATTCATACAGTTGTCCTTGACTCCTTGCCCCAACTGTCATCATGTATTCCTGCAACATCCTTTTTCCAGTAGCCAAAAATAATATCTTAGACTGAGAACCAAACCATAAATGAAATAGACTAACGTCACCATGGTGACCTTCTAGTAACACCCTCATTGACCATCTCCACTTGATACTTCCTTCATGCATCAAAGTGCCCAAGGATCAAACTTGATTACCAAGATACAAATTTTCTTCCAGAGACTACTGGATGTTAATCATTACTGTACATGTATTCTAGAGAAAGTCTTAAATTCTTTTATACATCCCTACGTAAGTCAAATTGTATTATATTCCAGCATCATTAATACTTAAGCATATCTTTATAACCAACTTCATTTTGTTGAATTATGTGGCATCGGATGTGCTCTAGCCTTAAGATTTTGCACAGAGGCTAAGACACATGTATTCTCCAAGACCCAGAAATCGTTTGGGGAAATTCCACCTAGAAATGACTTAATTAAAATAATTAATCAGTTTTTAATATTTCCTAAGTCTAAACTTAGGAAAAATGATTAATTAAAGGGTATTAATTAAGTCGGGCCCGAATCTTCTAGAAAAAGGCAAGGATCGAGTCCAAGTTAATCTTAGCCATCGATTAAGATCTAATCATGGTCATCGATGTCTCAACGAGAGATTATAAGAAGGAACTTGATGGGAACTTGGAGAACATACCGAGAGAGAGATCGAACTTTCTGGCAGATCGATTTTCTAGAGTAGCAGTGCTGAGTCGTCAGAGAGAGAGCTAGTGAAATCGCTGCAGTGAGAGAGGGTTAGGGATAGTAAAGTCGGAGGAAGGTTTTCCAAATCCAGTGAGTGCATAGCAGAGAGGCAGCAGTTCCATAGAGAGGCAGTGTAGAGGCCACACAGAGGCTGCGTAGTGCTTTAGAAGAGATCCGCAATTTTTGTTGGGAGACAGAGATGATTCAGTGCCAGAAACCGGAGAGAGTTTCCAGAGGCCAAAAGGGTCCAGTTTTTAGAAAACGAAAGATCAAATGTGAGGAGAACGAGTGCTCCCAGCTATGTGACGCAGAACTGCGTAGGGTGACGCAGTCACTGTGTAGAGGCAGCGCATAGCAGCTCTTTCATAGCTAAGGTTGGTGTCAAATCACCTGTGGAAGTGAGAATTTTCTCACTAGATTGTTTGTCAGTTATTTCTCTGTATTGGATAGCCAGTCTGGGCATCCAAAGATTTGTACTCAGATTTGCTACTGCTTAATATTAAAATCCTCAGTTGCTGCACCGGTTTTCCCAAGTTGGGTTTTTCCGGGGACTTAAAATAATTTTGTACTTACGTGTGTGTGCATCTAGTCTTTCCTGTGTTGTATTTATTTTCCACGGTATTTATTTGTGAGGGTTGTAGCATATTGATTTCGATATTTACCGTAGTACACGATAAATAATTTATTCAGTAAAATAACAAATAGCAGAAATCTAATCAGTTGTTGCAGTAGGATTCCAAATAACAGAATTTTCACATGGTATCAGAGAGCAGATAGAAGCGGAAGAGCTCAGTCGCAGAAGGAAGAGGGAGCTTCGAAGCATTGCATAGGCAGCTACTTGAAACCCTAGAGAGGTTGCGCAGTCCATTAGCCAGTAGGGCAGTTTTTGATGAAATTTGTTTCTCTGAGTGAATCGACAAAGAACAAAATTTCCAGATCAAAGATTTTCAGAGGTAAAGGGAGTAGCAGTAGAAGTTTTCCTTGCAGAGCAGATCTTCAGCTGGGACGCAGTCATTTTGCAGTGGTAGCTAGCAGAATAGCGTCAAAAGGAAAGAAGAACACACAATGAGGAAATTTTGTCCTCGGAGAATTTCTAGCCAAGAAACTCTAATTTTTCACGCAGAGCAGCAATATCCGAGAGCATATTTACCCACTTCAGCAGGGAGTGCGTAAAGCCAGTCAGCAGCTGCGTAGAGGAGAAGAGGCAGAGTTTGAATTTTGTTTGGCGAGATGGCATCCACAGGGACAAGAGATCAGGATCGGTCGGACGAAGCGTCTAACTATGTGATCTGGAAGGCAAGGATTTCCTTCCTTCTGGATGAATACGATCTCAAAGCTTACATCGATAACGCAGTGGTTGTCCTCATGGATCTAGATCAACATAAGACATACAAGAAAGAGATGGCTAAGGCGAAGAGGATGATTCTCGATGGCGTTCGAGATCATGTAGTTTCTCACATCGCAGCCTTGGGTACGGCCAAAAAGATGTGGGACTCCCTTGCCACGTTGTACCAGGGATCTTCCGAGCAGCGGAAGATGTACCTAGAGGAAAATCTGAGATGTACCCATATGCAGAAGGGGGGGCGCATAAACCACTTTCTCGCCAGGCTTCAAGATGTCCGAGATCAGTTGGCAGCTGTAGGGTCAGCGCCTCATGCTTTAGAGATGGTACGGATAGCTCTAAATTCAGTCTCAGAGGAATGGGAAGTGTTCGTCCAAAGTATTTTGGCCAAAGAAACATTGCCAAGGTGGGATAGGATGTGGGCAAATCTGCAGCAAGAAGAGCTGAGACAAGATCTGGTGAACAACACCATCAGTGGTAGTAGTAGCAGTGGGACGAAGGTAGAGGTGAAGGAAGAGGAGAATGTAGCCCTCACATCAAAGGGGCAGCACGAACAACGCATAAGAAAGATGGACATTTCAAAGATCAAGTCCTTCAGATGTGGTGAAATTGGTCACTACAACACCTAATGTCCACTTAGAAAGAGGGACAAAGAGGAGAAGCAGGATCAGCAGGCTGCATCCGTAGAGATCGACAGGTTGTCCTCCAAAATGGAGGAAGAGTTTGCCAGTATCATTGACATACCTCTAGGGGTGAGGTAGGGTGATTTGGTTTTGTAGCTCCAGATATCTACAAATGGGCAGGATCCTTGAGGAGTCCACGTCTTGGATCAATTCCTTGCTACAGGAGCCCATAGAAGCAATAGCAGGATGGACCAGTGACAGTTGGTGCAAACAGGTGCCAGAGTGACAGATGCAATAGCTAGTGGCAGTCAGAGACTGAGCAGCGCAGAGTAGAGTTAGCAGCAGTGCAGGAGCACAATGCAGAGTCAGCAACAATGTAGAGGCTTCAGTGACAGCGCAGAGACTAGCAGCAGTTAGGACTCGGGTGACAGATGCATCAGACTGAACACAATTGTTTCAATATGATGGACATCTCTCAGTTTCAGCAGCAGCGAATGAGAGATAGTTGCAGATGTTGCAGTGGCAGCAGCAACAGAGTTGCAGTGTAGACGCAATAGTTGGCAGCAGTATGCAGGGTCAGCAGCAGCACAACGCAGAAACAGAGTTGTGCAGTAGTTGGTGGGCAGTGAGGCCAATTCTCAGCAGCGTAGCAGGAGGTGGTACAGAGTCAAAGTATTGCTATTAGGAGGACAACAGTACTAGAGCACATTCCTCACTAAGAGGGAATGTTGATTTTTGTAGCATCGGATGTGCTCTAGCCTTGAGATTTTGCAGAGAGGCTAAGACACACGTATTCTCCAAGACCCAAAAATCATTTGGGGAAATTCCACCCAGAAATGACTTAATTAAAATAATTAATCAATTTTTAATATTTCCTAAGTCTAAACTTAGGAAATATGACTAATTAAAGGGTATTAATTAAGTCGGGTGCGAATCTTTTAGAAAAAAGCATGGATCAAGTCCACGTTAATCTTAGCCATTGATTAAGATCTAATCATGGTCATCGATGTCTCAATGAGAGATTAGAAGGAACTCGATGGGCACTAGGAGAACATAACGAGAGAGAAATCAAACTTGCTAGCAGATCGATTTTCCAAAGTAGCAGCGTTCAGTTGCCGGAGAGAGAGCTTGTTGCAGTGAGATAGGGGCAGGGATAGTAACGTTGGAGGAAAGTTTTCCAGATCCAGTGAGTGCATATCAGAGAGGTAGTAGTTCCACAGAGAGGCAGCGCAGAGGCCATGCAGTGCTTCAAAGGAGATCCAAATTTTTGCTAGGAGACAGACTTGATTCAGTGCGAGAAGCAGGAGAGAGTTTTCGGAGGCCAAGAGGGTCCAGTTTCCAGATAACAAAAGATCAGAGGCGAGGAGAACGAGTTGTCCCAGCTGTGTGACGTAGCACTGCGTAGGGCAATGCAGTCACTACGCAGAGCATCTCTTTCAGAGCTAAGGTCAGTGTCGGATCACATGTGGAAGTGAGAATTTTCTCACTAGATTGTTTGTTAGTCATTTCTCTGTATTGGATAGCCAATTTGGGCATCCAAATATTTGTAATTTCTTAATATTAAAACTCTCAGTTGTTGCACCAGTTTTCCCAAGTTGGGTTTTTCGAGGACTTAGTCCAAAAAAAATTGTGTACATATGTGTGTGTGCATTAAGTCTTTCCTGCGTTGTATTATTTTCCGCAGTATTTATTTGTGAGGGTTGTAGCCTATTGATTTCGATATTTACAGTAGTACATGATAAATAATTTGTTCAGTAAAATAACAAATAGAAGAAATCTAATCAATTGTTGCAGTAGGATTTCGAGTAACGGAATTTTCACACATTCCATAAGATTCTTGTACATGTGAATATTATCCAAAGTTTTCTTAAACATTCTTATGCTTTCATCCAATCATCTAGCTATTCATATATCTTACAAAAATTCTGCATCTTGACCCATTGCAATCTTTCATCCCTTTATTGATTCCACATTACATGGAATCTCTACTAACCTTGTCATGATGCTTTTCCCAAGGACATTCAAACTGATGGTCCTTCCCGGACCATGATGATCCATTTCAGCAAGATGACAACCTCTAACATAATGCTAGATAATATCTTGGATGAACAATATGCAAAATGGTCTTTCATTATATCCTAGATGATCTCTATTAATAAATTCCAGACATGCTACTATCATATGCTTCTATCCTATGATGTTTATGCAAAATATATCAATCTAAAGGAAAGAACCAACATTCATAAAGAGCCTAGAAGTCAATGAACCTTCTTTTAGTAGTAAAGATCCTTCACTTCTTCCTTCTTTGTCTTCTTCTCAAGTTCTCCCACTGCTTCGGCTACATGATCTTCACTCGTATCCTTTCTCTTAATGTTTTGTTGACTTGGACAGTCCCTTTGAATTTCCAAACTCATTGCACTTGAAACATTGAACCTTGGACATATATTTCTTCTTGGAATTTCCAAACTTTCCCTTCTTCATCTTCTTGACTCGAACTAGAAAGGCTTGAGATTATTCATCTGATCCAATGTCATCCTTGACCTTGATACTTGATTCTTCCGGTATGCATTGTGCCCACAACTCATCAAAGGGAGTTGAATCCTTCTTCGAGTAGATACTTGTTGCAAAGTTGCTCCATTTTGGTGGCAATGCATTTAGAACACATATGATCACCTCCGAATCAGTGATTGGTTCCCCAAGTCCTTGCAAATGGTCTCTTAGCTAAGAGACTCTCATGAGGAAGGATGCCATATCTTCATTCTATATAACTTGTTCCGCAAAAACATATTTTGACCTGTTGTACTTACAAAGTACAAATTCACTAGCTTGTCATATGTTGTCTTGGAAGTCTTCAGGTTTGCCACAAATGGAACAAGAGAATCCTTGATTGATTCGATTATGATCCTTTGTGCCCTTGCTTCCCCTTTCTTGTACTTTGCTAGTTCTTGTGTCCTTTCTTTGTTAGGTTCAGTAATTTTCCCAGTGACAAATTCCATCAATTCTTGTTCTTTCAGTATCAAGTCAATCCTCTTCTTCCTTTCTAGATATATTGATGCCCCAATGAGCTTATTCCCCTCCTTGCAGAAAGAACTTACATGACTTAAAGATTCAACAGCGTAGAAACAACAACGCAGAGAGGGCAGTGATTACGCCGTGCAGAGCTGCAACAACGCAGTGGCTTCAGGAGGACAGCGCAGTGAAGCAGCCAAGGGAGATTTAGTGATGAGATGCAGCCCGAATGACTTGTCTATCAATGATTAGGCGAGGGTCCTTCAGTTACTTACTTCTCACAACTGAGTTGCAGTGCAGCAGTTGGCAGCGCGATGCAGCAATTTGACAGGGAGGTGCAGTACAAATGTAGCAGTGTTAGTGGTAGTGACATGGGCAGCAGTACAGGAAGCAGTAGCACAGTGGATGGAGGGCAGTAGGCCAAGCATCAGTAGCACAAAGACCGGTGTCGAGATCTCTCAATACTTGGTGTGGATGTATTATTAGAGCACACTCCTCGCTAAGAGGGGGTGTTGAGATTTTGAGGTAGCCTTGGGTGTGCTCTAGCCCTGAAATTTTGTGGAGGGACTAAGACACACAAGACCTCCAAAACCCAGAAAGTGCTTGGAGAAATTTCATCTGGTGTATGAGATATTCAAATAATTAATTTTTTTTAATGAGGACCCTAAGTCTAACTTAGGAAATTAGAAAAATTAAAGTGAAGTACTTAAACACATGTGATGAAATGTTCTAAGTGACGTGGATCAAGCAGTCTTTTAATCTAAGCCGTCAATTAGAAATTAGATCACGGTCGTTGATATGTCAACGAGAAAAGTGTAAGAGAAAGGCTTGGGGTCAGTTGGAGACACACACACGTTGGCAGAGCACTGAAGCTAAGTCGAATTTCTGGGGCACGGTTTTGCTGAGAAATTTGAAACGAGTTGTAGTGCAGTGAGGGGCAGAGATCGGCGAGGGATGTGTTGATCCAAGGCCGAGAATAAAGCAAGACGGAGAGGCAATGAGTACCAGTCATCGCAGAGCCATCTAGGAGGATGCAACTCAGCCAACTCCACGCAAAGGCTACATAAGCCCAACCAGGGTGACACAGACCCATCCAGCGCAGCGCAGGGGCAGTGCAGCACCAGCCAGGGTGATGCAGTCCCAGCCGAAGTAGCGCAAAGGCAGTGCAGCACCAATCAGGGTGATGTAGTGGGGACGCTGGCCAGTTAAGGGTTGACACAGAGGCTGTAGAGGCAGCGCTGAGGGTTCCAGTGGGCCAAAAGGGGCTCTTGATCTGTAAATCCCATTTGAGGGTGTGATACAACCATATCTTCTATCTCTGAGTGAAAGGTACTTATTACCGTGTAATTTCTCTGTAGGGCCAACCATGTCTGGTGCCTAGAATGTTGCATTCAGATTCTGCATAATAATATAAACCCTCTAGAGTTGCTGCACCGGTTTTCCTGCATTGGGTTTTTCCGGGGACATTTGTCCGAAAAATCGTGTGTAAACTTGTCACATGTGTGCATTGTTTAGTAAATGATCTGCAACTGTATAGGTTGGAGTTAGTGTCTACTTTAGTGTTTTTCTAAATATCTCAGTTAAATAACTTGTTAATGTTAATAAACAAGTAGGTGAAGTAGATCTAGATACTGTAGTAGGGTTTCTGTTTTGAAACTTTCACATGGTATCAGAGTATTACAGGTCAAGCTAATCCACCAACAGAGCAGCTAAAGAAGATTGCTGCAGAGAAGGGAGCTGAAGCCGCAGAATTCCAGAGAGGGCAACGTAGAACCAGGAGGATGTAGTCCCAGCAGAGGCCACGCAAAGGCTGACGCAGAGCCAATTGAGTGACGCAGAGTCAACGCAGAGCCTTCCAAAGTGACGCAGGAGCAGCCTGCGTTGTGTAGAGGCTGCACTGAGCCTTTCTACTCATGTAGAGCCCAGCCAGAGGGACGTGGTCCAGTTTTGAGGCTGCTATGCAGATTTGCCATAGACAGGAAGCGGAGCTTCGGATCTTCAAAGGTTGCTGGTGTGGCAGAGGTTCTGTCGGTGCAGAATCATGCCTAACAAAGGTGTCAAGAGTGGGAGGAGAACAGTTGCTCAGCAGATCTGCGCCAAACAAATCTAAGATTCGATCAGGAGGGTGATCGTAGAGAACTGTTCAGTTGTTGTTGGCTGAGGATTTTCGAGAGGGAAATCAGTTGTTAGAGAGAGAAGCCACTACGAAGGGTTTCTAATTGCCAAGAAACCTAGATCCAATAATTCTGTTGAGTGTTGCAGCAGAAAGAGGGAGAGAAGTATCTGTTCTGACAGATTTGAGCAAAGATGGTGTCTCATGGACTGAGAGATCAGGATAGGTTGGACGGCATGTCCAACTTCATTACCTGGAGGGCCAGGATCCTGGCAGTCCTAGATGAGTACGACATCAAGGATCATGCTGAGAGAGTCCTAGTTGTGCAACCGATGCAGATCCTCTGAAGAAATACAGGGAGAATCAAGCGCGAGCAAAGAGCTTGATCATGGATAGAGTCAAAGACCACGTCGTGTCACATATTGCCCGAAAGAATGCGGCAAATGAAATGTGGACAACCTTGGACATGATGTATCAGGGAGGCTCTGTCCAAAGAAAGATGCTTCTGGAGAATCAGATGCAGTTGTTCTAGATGCAGAAGGTTAAGGAGATAAATCCCTTCCTCTTCAAACATCAAACTATCTGGGATCAACTGATTGCCATGGGTACAAATCCAGATGAGAGGCTCTTGGTGAGGACTGCCCTGAATGCAGTCACCGAGGGATGGGAAACGTTTGTCCAAAGCATCTTGGGCAGGGCAACGTTACCATCCTGGGCGGATATGTGGGCAATCCTCCGACAGGAGGAAATCAGGAGGATTACCAAGAGGCAAAGCAACAGCAGCGGGCCAGTCAAAGTAAAGAAGGAAGAGGAGGTAGCAAGGGAAGAAGAAGAGGGACCTATTCAAGGTCTGGTGCTTTAATTGTGGCAAACTTGGACACTTCGCTAGCCATTGTCCTAAGAAGAAGGACAAGGGATCTTCTGAATCCAAGGCAGCAGCAGCTAAGGGAGACGATGGGAGTGATGATGATGTAGCCATGAGTGCTCATGAGCCACAGAAGTGAGGCGACATTGATCTGTAGAGCAGCTACAGATTGAAGTGGCGGGATCCTTGAGGTGCCCAAACTCTTGGATCACATACGAGCTACGAGAGCCTTAATACGGTAGCGGGACAAGTGGAGTAGTGGGTGCAAGAGATCACGGTGAAGCAGAGGGCAGAGTTGGGAAATTGTAGATGGGAGCAGCGCAATGCAGAGGCAGCAGCAGCGTAGAAGGGTTGATGGGACTTCAACACCGCAAAGGGGGCAGTGCTTACGCAGTGCGGAGCTGCAACATCGTAGTGGCTTCAGGAGGACAGTGTAGCATATTAGCCAAGGGAGCTTCAGTGATGAGATGCAACTCGACTGACTTGTCTGTCAGTGATTGGGCGGTGGTCCTTCAGTTGCTTACTTCTCAGCAACTGAGTTGCAATGCAGTAGTTGGCAGCATGATGCAACAATTTGAGAGGAAGCTGTAGTACGGATGTAGCAGTGTCAATGATAGTGACATGGGCAGCAATACAGTAAGAAACAGCGCAGTGAATGGAGGGCAGCAGGCCAAGCATCAGCAGCGCAAAGACCGATGTCGAGATCTGGCAATACTTGGTGCGGATGTATTGCTAGAGCACACTCCTCGCTAAGAGGGAGTGTTGATATTTTGAGGTAGCATCAGGTGTTCTCTAGCCCTGCAATTTTGTGGAGGGGCTAAGACACACAAGACCTCCAAAACCCAGAAAGCGTATTCAAATTCTGCATAATAATATAAACTCTCTAGAGTTGCTGCATCGGTTTTCCCGCATTGTGTTTTTCCAGGGACATTTGTCCGAAAAATCGTGTGTAATCTTGTCACATGTGTGCATTGTTCTGTAAATGATCGATAGATCTGCAGGTTGCAGTTAGTGTCTACTTTAGTGTTTTTCTTAATATCTCAGTTAAATAACCTGTTAATGTTAATAACCAAGTAGGTGAAGTAGATCTAGATACTGAAGTAGGGTTTCTGTTTTGAAACTTTCACAGTCTTGACATCCATCTAATGAATCTCCCATCCCATCAGCGCAGCAAGGGATATCACGGATCTAATGGAGGTATATCTGGCTATTGGGGCAAAGGTTTCTTCATAATCTATCCCTTCCTTCTGAGCATACCCCTTATTAGCCAAAAACATGGCTTTAAATTTCTCGACGCTGCCATCTGCAGCATACTTGATCTTGTAGATCCACCTTGAACCTACAACTGATCTATCCTGAGGTCTGGGGACCACCTCCCAGACATCATTCGTCATGATGGAACTGTACTCTTCCACCATCGCATCTACCCATACCTGGTGCTGAGCTGCTTCCCGAAAACCAGAAGGTTCCCCAACCTGTGCAACCAAGGCTTAGTACCTCCCAGGTTGCCTACGCTGTCTCTTCACATCTCGAGGGGCTCCGACAAAGTCTTCTGCGTCCCTCAAAATTTGTCGTAGTTCCCTGCTCGTTCTCCCACTAGTAGTGGGTGGATCTACCTGCTCTCCCTCCTGCAAGTCCTCGGGAGAAGTGTCCCTTGGATCCCCATGCCTTGGAGAGGCAGCTGAATTATCTATCGCAAGTCATTGTGGTTGAACAAGCGGATCCTCCTCGGACTGTGTAGCAGAAGGCAACTCTCAGGATCTTCTAAAGGCCCTCTCCTCCATGAATTTCACATCCCTCTGCACTACAACTTTCCTGCTCTCCAGAATGTAAATGTGGTAAGCCTTTGCATTCTCGATGTATCCTACCAGATACCCCTTTTCCGCAGTCATGTCCAACTTCTTCCTCTTTTCACTAGGCCCATGAAAATATGTCGTACTACCAAAGATCCTAAAGTGACTCACTTCACACTTGCTTCCAGTGAAGACACTTTCTGACATGATCTTTCCCAATGCGTTGTGAGGAATCCTGTTCTGAACATAGATAGTTGTATTACAAGCTTCAACCCATAGAAATTTGGGCATGTCTTGATCATACAACATTGCCCTTGCAATCTCGACAATAGTCCTATTTTTCCTTTCTGCCACACCATTATGCTCCGGATTATATGGAGCGGTCCATTCTCTTCTAATACCTCCCCTTGCACAAAACCCTATGAATTCCCTATCAGTATACTCTCCACCATTGTCTGAACGCAACACCTTGATCCGCTTTCCTGTCAGATTTTCTACTAGAGCTTTGAACTCTTTAAAACGACTGAAGACTTTGTCCTTGGTCTTCATAAAGTAGATCCAGGTCTTCCACGAATGGTCATCAATAAAGGTAACGAAATATCCGGCACCACTAAGAGCTCTAGTCGACATCGGTCTGCAGATATCCGAGTGCATCAAGCCCAATACACTCTTAGCCCTATTGTTGCTCCTCTGATATGTTGCCTTGGCATACTTTCCCAACACGCACCCTCTGCAGACATCGTCTCTCTTGGTGCTTAGTTATGGAACTCCTGTGACAGTTTTCTTGGGAATCTTTAACGCCCCATGATGCAAATGTTCCATTCTTTTGTACCATAGTTCATTCAAGTCCTTTTCATCTGTGCTGCCTATTAGTGCCATTGGAGATTCGAGCTGTAACTTATAAAGTTTGTTGCTCCATACTTTGATCTATGCTTTCTTCTTCCAACTGGGGTGTTTGACGTAAACTTAGTTGCCAATGAAGTAAATGTCGTAACCTTTGTTTTAAAGTTGACACTGAGAGTAAGTTCATCCCCAACCCAGGCACATGCAACACATTAGTGGCCTGAAGCTTATTCCCAACCTCGGTTTGAAATACTATGGTACCTCTTCCAATAGGATACATTTTGCTTTATTACCCATGGTAATTTTAAAGTTCATCTGCTCTTCTTGGTAGTTGGAGAAACATTCTCGCACTCCTGTCATATGAGCAGAAGTGCCACTGTCAATGTACCAAACTTCAAGAGAAGCAGTGCTTGACACACAAGCAAACACTTCTTCCAGTCTAGATGCGAGAACAGAAATCTTGTGATCCATCTGATCTTCCATGCTTCTCTTCCTCTTTAGAGAACTGCGTGATCCCTTCCGAGCTACCACAACAAAGTCAAGTTTCCGTTCACTTGTCGGTTCTTCATTCCTGTTACTCATCTCTGGCTCTGATACCATGTGAAATTTTCAATCTAGAAATATACAGTTGCAGTGATAGATTTATTTCTCCTACTTATTACTCTAATAAGTTATTTACAGAAATCTATCTGTAAATTTCGAAATAAATACTACTGCAACATTCAAAATTACATATGCAGAGAAAAGAACAGTAAGGAACATAAGCATAAGAACCAATCACATGTACACAGTTATTTTTGGACAATTGTCCCTGGAAAAACCCAATGTGGGAAAACCGATGCAGCAGATGAGGGTTTTATTATTATTCTTCAACCACTGAATTTTTACAAGGAATACACTGGCAAATATAGTTAGAAAACACCTGAGACAAAAATTCCCGGACCCTCTGAATATTCTCTGACACCCGCAAGAGACTCTGACTCCCTCTGCGTCTTTCTGCGTCTTTCTCTGCACTGGAATGCATCTCTCTGCGTGGGTTCACTGCGCTGCAGCTTTGCGCTGCCTTCTGTGGCCCTCTGCGTCCCTCTGTCTTCGTGTTCTGTCACTGCTGACTCCCTCTTCTCCTTCTGCCTCTACAACTCCGCCCTACAACTCTCCCTCTGAAATCGAATTCTATTCCTTCATAATCGATCTCCTTCGGGTACTGAGTGTATGCCCGGCTTGCTTTCCAAATGACCCTCAAGCCTTCTTTTATAATCTTCTCGTTGATGAATCAATGACCCAGATTAGAAGTCTAATCAATGGCTAAGATTAAAACTTGACTTGATCTTCATTCTCTAGAAGATTCACACTCTGTCTTATTAATACCCTTTAATTATTTAATTTCCCTAAGTTTAGACTTAAGGTCTCCATTAAAACAATTAACTATTTTAATAAGACATGAACCGAGTGGAATTTCCACAAACGGTTTCTGGGTTCTTTGGAATACTGATGTCCAAGCCTCCTTACAAAGTTTGAGACTTAGAACACTTTCCGATGCTACAAAAATCAACAGCAGCATCTCTTGAGGGTTTTATTATTATGCAGATTTCTGAATACAAACTAGGGTACCATTAGTGGTTTACCCAATAGAGAAAATCCCGGCAGAAGTACCTCTATCTCTGGAGACAGATATTATGGTTAATTCAGCTCAGAATGAAGAACTCCACAGGTGCCTACGCAGTCCCCAACAAGTTTTGCGCTAAGACTGCGTCACCCTTCAGTGTGGTTGTGTCACCCTTTCTGATCTATTGAATACGAGCCCAATCTGGCCCACTGAAACCCTAGCGCTGCCCCTTCTGGCTCTACATCAGCTCCTCTAGACCTGTGTCACCCCTCTAGACCCGCGTGAGCCTCTGCGCTGCCTCTACATGAGCTTGGCTAGGCCTGCGTCACCCCTCTTGGGCCTGCGCTGCTCTTCTAATGTTGATCTGCCTCTCTGCTATTGTATTCTCAACTTTGGATAAAAAATCCCACTGTTGAACTGTCCCTCGTTGCACTGCAAGCTCACTCGAAAATTCTCAGCAAACCGAGCCCCAAAATTTTGACTTAGCTCAAGTGTTGCAACTTTGTGTGTGTTCTCCAACTGACCCCAAGCCTTCCTTTAATACTTTTCCAATTGACGAACCAACGACCGTGATCTAATCTCTAATCGACGGCTAAGATTAGAAAAGACTTGATCTTCGTTACTTAGAGCATTCTCACCCACATGTTTAAATTAATTCACTTTAATTATTTAATTTCCCTAAGTTAGACTTAGGGTCTCCATTAAAATAATTAATTATTTGAATAAATTAATCTCCCGGTGAAATTTATCCAAACAATTTATGGGTCTTGGTGACCTCATGTGTTATAGCCCCTCCACAAAGTTTCGGATCTAGAGCACATCCAATGCTACACAAAAATCAACACGGGAGACACAGATGAGTGGCCTAGCTACTTAGTTAAATTTACCACGATCAATGATTAGATTTGATTTAAGTATGAGACCAGTGCCTTATGGAGTCAAAATTCTTGCTTATTATAAATTAGGACCAAGTAATTGGATGGACAACCGCTGCTTAAATGTTTCATTAACCTATATGAAATGCAAGTCCTAAGATCTAAGTGAAATGCAAGGATCTTGGTTACTTCTAAATTATATGCCTATACTAAATGGAACCTCTCTCTTAAATGTTTTGAGACTAGCCTTTAGAGTAGGTTGTGGAATGGAAGCCAACGGGAAGCAAGCAAAGGCTTGATTAACGATACCTCCCCCTGTGTTCCAACCACCCAGTGCCTACAGCACTGTAGAAACTATGGCACTGACGACTGCAAGGTCACTGTGTTAACCATTAGAAAGGGGTTGAATCCCTCAAGCTAGGTAAGAAAGGGTGGCCCTAGAAGTCTATCAACCAAGCTTTATGCTTGGAGGTAAATTATTAATGCAAGCTAAGCCGAGAATGCTTATGCAAGGGATGTGAGAGTCTTGGATTAAGATTGTTTAAATGTTTAAGTACTTAATGTTAATTACCTTATAGCAAGAGTACTTAGTAATGAACATACAAAATTTAAACAAGACAAGTGTTTGATGATACAAGTGCCAATGTTAAACGATGGGTCAATCCACGAGATGCTTAGCATTTTAGAACACTTATCCAATTCAACAATAATTACTTGAGACAATTTAAGATGTTTCAAGATATGCCAATGACCAATGTCAAGAAATGCTCACTTAGAATGATAACCAATGAAACTTAAGATGCCAATGGTTAAGATAGACAACCAAATTACCAAAGCTTCTTAAGGTTGTAAAGGAGAATAAGTTTATGAGCTTATCATAGAGCAATTATCAAATAATTTCTCAACAATATTTCAATTATATACTCAACACAAAAATGTCAATTAGAACTTAATGCCCAAAGTAACTTAACTCATCAACAATATTAGAAGACTTAGATGTTTGAGTGATTTTAGTGCCAATTTAACAATTCTTAGATCTAACACAAAACAAGTAAATGTTAGTCTTCAATAGCATAAACCACAATGAGCCAATTTGATTATGAAAAAGCCACTTATGTGAGAGATAGGACAAAAGTAAATGTATCACTTCAAACCAAGGAATTATCAAGCACATAAAGCTGAATATGACCAATAAGATGTTAATAGACTTGCCAAGTGAAAACACAAGCTAGCAGCTAGCTAAACCACTTATGATGAATTGTTCATTGTTATATCAGATCTGAAATATTTATTACAGCAGTAAGAAAAGTGAACAAACAGTGAGCTATTAATGCAACAATTTATGCCCAAAAATTGCCAAATGTTAGGGCAAGCTTGCAAAATTGAAAATTGTGATTTCTAAGCCCTTTAAGATGTGTTAGTCAGAAAATATCATATCTGATTATACCTTTTATGCAGAGATATCAGTCACCATAAGTTGATGGTTTATGCCAAAAAACTGAAGCCAGGACACTTAGATGTTAGGCCAATGTGCTAGAAATCACATTAATCAATTTTTATGCTAGAGTGTTTCTTCAGACTTATATCAGATCTGATCTACTGATTATGCAGAGATATTTCAGCAAATAAATGACTAGATCTAAATTATATATGCAATGCCCAAGTAGCCAAAACAACTAGCAAAATTTACCATGAAATTATTCGGGTGTTTAGATCACTTAGATATGATTTTAGAGCTTTTAGTTCATTGTTATGAAATGAATATGATGTTGAGATTTTATATAGCTGGTGTAGCATCGGGTGTGCTCGAGCCCTGAAATTTTGTGGAAGGGCTAGGACACACTTGATCTCCAAAACTCAGAAAGTGTATTGAGAAATTTCAGTTGGTGTTCAAGTTATTCAAATAATTAATTATTTTAATGGATTTCTTAAGTCTAAACTTAGGAAAATTAAATAATTAAAGTGAATTAATTAACACGTGCTGAAATGATCTAAAAGACACAGATCAAACAGTCTTTTAATCTCAACCGTTGATGAATGTTTTAATCTCGGCCGTTGATGAGATGAATTAAAAGTATAAGAGAAAGGCTTGAGGGTGAGTTGGAGGAGACACACAGTTGCAGAGATGAGAAATAGATCTGGATTTCTAGGGCGGGTTTGCTAAGAATTTGCGAAGGAATTTCCTGCAGTGAGGGGTAGTATTGGCTAAGGGGATGATCTGATCCCAAAGCCAAGAATCAATAAGAGGCAGAGGACCAGCAATAAGCACAACGCAGAGAAGCAGAGTAGCAGCTACACAGGTGCTACGCAGGATAGCGCAGAGGCTCTAGAGGGCTTCAGAAATTACGCAGAGGGTCTCAAGGGCTAGCGTAACGCTTGCGTCACCCTCTCAGGGGTTACACAGTCCCTCTCTGGGTAGTGCAGTGGCATTCTAAGGCTAGCAGGGTTGACGTTGGGGCTTCAGGGGCAACGCTGGGGTTTCTAGGGCCAAATCCGGGCTGAGTCTTGTAAATCTCGTTTGAGGGTGTGGATCAGTGAGATATTTGGCACTAGAACAACAGGTAGCTGCAGATTTGATTTCTTTTATTCTCTGTCAAGTTTTCCAAATCTAGAACCCATATTTATTGTACTCAGAATCTACTTAATAAAATAAACCCTCATATATGTTGCATCGGTTTTCCCGCTTTGGGTTTTTCCGGGGACCTATGTCCAAAAATCCATGTGTCACTTTGTTGGATGAGCGTATTATTCAGTAAATGATCTGCATGTGTAGGCTGTAGTTGTGTTTATTTCGGTATTTTCTGAATCTAATTTCTGGAAATAATTTGTAATATTTAATTCAAGTAGGAGAAATAAACCATGATACTGCAGTAGAATTTTCTCATGGTATCAGAGCGATAGCATATCAAGTTGAATCTCCAACAATCAACTAAAGAAATATTTTTCTACACGGTGGCAAAAGAAGCAGCAGATCCGGAAAGGGCAACTTGATAGCAGAAGGACACAGATCCAGAATAGGACAGCGTTGAACCTGCAGAAGGCCATCAGGCTTACACAGACCCTTCCCAAGGCAGCGTACGGACTACGTCACCCAGTCTGGGTTACGCAGTCCACTTCTGAGTAGCACTGAGGCTATATTGGGCCAGTCAGTGAGATGCAGACCAATCATTTCTTCAGCTGCAGAAAAGATTTTTCAAGATCCGGAAGCAATGCTTCAGATCTTCAGCAGTGTTGGTGTGGTGGAGATTCTGCAGGTGCAGAATTGTGCCTAGCTAAGTCAACAAAGGTGGGAGGAAGACAGTTACTCAGCAGCTCTGAGCCAAATAGATCTAAGATTCGATCAAGAGGATCCGATTGTGTTTGGGTGAAAGATTTTCAGGAGGTAAATCATTTTTTCAGCAGAAGCAGTTCTAGAGGGTTTCTAGTCACCAAGAAACCCAGATCTAGAAGGAGAAGAAGTATTCTTTTTGTCAGATCTGAGCAAGATGGCTCGATATGGACTGAGGGATCAAGATAGATTAGACGGCATGTTCAACTATGTTATCTGGAGGGCCAGAATCCTTTCAGTTCTGGATGAATATGGTCTCAAAGATCATGCAGAGAAGGTTCTTGTTGTACCAAGCAATGCAGATCCTCTGAAGAAGTACGAAGAAAATCAAGCGCGGACTAGGCGTTTGATCATAGACAGAGTCAAGGACCACGTTATTCCTCATATTGCTGGAAATACTACAGCAAATGACATGTGGGTAGCCTTGGACACGATGTACCAAGGAGGCTCCGTCCAAAGAAGAATGCTTCTGGAGAACCAGATGCGGTTATTCCAAATGATGAAGGGTGAAGAGATAGATCCATTCCTCTTCAGGCTTCAAGCCATCTGAGATCAGCTGGTTGGCATTGGTGCTACTCCAGATGAGGGGTTCTTAGTGAGGACTGCTCTGAATGCAGTCTTGGAAGATTGGGAAACGTTTGTCCAAAGCATTATGGGAAGCGCGACGTTACCATCATGGGCTGACATGTGGGTTATCCTCCACCAAGAGGAGATGAGGAGGGTCACCAAGAGGCAGAATATCAGTGGTGGAAGCGGAAAGGCCAAAGTCAAAGAGGAGCGGGAAGATGCATCCCTTGCATAGAGGGAAAAGAAGCAGCAAGGGAAGAAGAAGAAGGACCATTCCAAGGTTCGGTGCTTTAACTGTGGTGATCTTGGACATTTCACCAGCAACTGTCCTAAGAAGAAGGACAAAGGATCTTCTGATTCCAAGGCTGCAACAACAAAGGAAGATGGCTCTGATGATGATGCAGCCATGAGTGCTTATGTGCCTCGAGAGAAGAGGTGGGGTGACATGGATCTGTAGAGCATCTACAGACAGTATGGCGGGATCCTTGAGTCAGCCCTACTCTTGGATCACATACGAGCTACAGGAGCCTTAAGACAGTAGCAAGATGAGTCGGGAGATGGTTGCAGAAGGTCACATTGAAGCGGAAGAGGGAGCTGAAGAGCTGAAGAGGGAGCAACGTAATGCAAAGGCAGCAATAGCGTGGAGGCAGCAACGCAGAGGAGTTGATGGGACTTCAACAGCGCAGAGAAGTTGTGCTCACGGAGTGTAGTGTTGCAGCATGACAGTGTCTCAAGGAGGACAGCGTAAATCAGAATCCAAGGAGGTTCAGTGATAGAAGGCAACTTGACTTATCTGTCAAACAATTGGGCAGAGTCATTTTCAGTTGCTTACTTCTCAGCAACTGAGTTGCAGTGCAGTAGTTAGCAGTGGCAGTGCTATGGGCAGCATAACGCAGCAATTTGAGAGGGAGTTGTAGTACAGATGTGGCAGTGTCAGTGGTGGTGGCATGGGCAGCAGCACAGAGAGCAACAATGCAGTGGATGGAGGGCAGTAGGCCAAGCATCAGAAACACAGAATCCAACTTCAAGATCTTGTAGTGCATGGTGTGGATGCATTGCTAGAATACACTTTTCTAGAGCACACTCTGTTCTAAGAGGGAGTGTTGAGATTTTGTATAGTTGATGTAGCATCGGGTGTGCTCTAGCCCTGAAATTTTCTGGAGGGGCTAGGAGACACTTGATCTCCAAAACCCAGAAAGTGTTATGAGAAATTTCAGTTGGTGTTCAAGTTATTCAAATAATTAATTATTTTAATGGATTTCCTAAGTTTAAACTTAGGAAAATTAAATAATTAAACTGAATTAGTTAACAAATATGCTGAAATGATCTAAAAGACACGGCTCAAGCAATCTTTTAATCTCATTCATTGATGAATGTTTTAATCATAGTCGTTGATGAGATGAATGAAAAAGTATAAGAGAAAGGCTTGAGGGTCAGTTAGAGGAGACACACAAGTGCAGAACTGAGGAATAGATCTCGAATTCTATGGCGGGTTTGCTAAGAATTTCTAGAGGAATCTCCTGCACCGAGGGGTAGTATTGGCTAAGGGGATGATCTGATCCCAGAGCCAAGAGTTAGTAAGAGGCAGAGGAGCAGCAACAAGGACAACGAAAAGAAGCAGAGTAGCAGCTACGCAGCTGCTACACAAGTGCTACGCAGGGCAGCACAGAAGCTCTAGAGGGCTTCAGAAATTACGCAGAGGGTCTCCAGGGCCAGTGTAAGGACTGCGTCACCCTCTCAAGGTTTACGCAGTCCCTCTCTGGGCAGCGCAGTGGCAATCTAAGGCTAACAGGGCTGACGCTGGGGCTTCAGGGGTAGTGCTGGGGTTTCTAGGGCCAGATCCGCGCTGAGTCTTGTAAATCCCATTTGAGGGTGTGGATCAGTCAGATATTTGGCACTAGAACAACAAGTAGCTGCACATTTGATTTCTTTTATTCTCTGTCGAGTTTTCCAGATCTGGAACCCAGATTTACTGTACTCAGAATCTACTTAATAGAATAAACCCTCATATCTGCTGCACCGGTTTTCCCTCTTTAGGTTATTCCGAGGACTTCTGTCCAAAAATCCATGTGTCACTTTGTTGGATGAGCGTATTATTCAGTAAATGATTTGCATGTGTAGGCTGTAGTTGTGTTTATTTCGGTATTTTTTTAATCTAATTTTTGGAAATAACTTGTAATATTTAATTCAAGTAAGAGAAATAAACCATGAAACTACAGTAGAATTTTCACATATGACAGCTGAAGCAAAACAATGAAAAAGTGAGGGTTTAGAGAGCAAACCCTAGGCCTAAGGCCTTGTAGAACACTTGCCCAAGTTGCCAAAATTTTCTCTAAAGATTTGGCTCCTGAAAACACCAACTTTGAGCCAATTTCTTCCTACAAAACCCACTAATTTTTGGTCCATAAGTTTCAGAGATCAGCAAAGGTCAAACTAGGGCTAGGAGAGGCTAGCACTAGGTCCAATAGGGCTAGCATTGGGCTAGAAAAAGCCTAGAAGGCCTAGCGTCTAGGGCTTAAGGCTAAATGAGGGCTAAAAAGGGTCAACAAAAGGCCAAAAAGGTGAAGCAACGGGCAAAACAAGAGGATGGAGGAGGCCGAGGTGAGGAAGGGGCTTAGAAATCCCACGAAAAGCCTAAAACGTTGCCTTTTAGGTTCAAATAGGGGGGCCGAATGGCCTAAAGGCCACGACTAGGCCTGAAAAGGCCTTAAAGCCTTGACGTTGGACCCAAAAGAGAAGGCCGAGAGACCTAGAGGCTACGTCCAGCCCCAGAAGGGCCAAAAAAATGACATTGGGCCACAAGGAGAAGACACAAGGGAAGAAGAGGATGACATTGGGCTTGGAGAGGATAGATCTAGGCTTAGGAACCCTAAAACTTGAAACCCCAGCTCTAAAAAAATTATTGGCTTCAGATATTTAATTTTGCTGCAAAATCTTCAATGGTTGGCCCTGCAAAAAAAATTGGAGACTAGATCTTACCCTAAAGGGTGTAGATCTAGCTCTCATCCAACTCTTCTCACTTGATCTCACCTTCAAAAATGGAGATAAAACTACCCAAAACCCCAATATATACAAAATTTCTCAAAACCCCAGTCAGAAAAAATAATTTACAAAATATTATACAAATTTATTTACAAATATACAATGCATTTTAAAATAAATTTTGAGAAATAATCTTTTATGGAATTTTTTGATAAATGGCTAAATGTACATTGAAAAATAAATGCAAGCTACAGCCTTAGCGAAGTTAGATAAACCATAAAAATATTTGAGTCCAAACAAGGTCAGCCTATGTCCACAGTTTGTGAACTTGGAGCTCAAGGACTGGGGAACCTGCAAACACTATATATTTTCTTCAAGAAAGCTTGTTAGACATGGTGAATCAAATCACCTAAAATAGAGCCAAAATCTACCAATAGAATTTTCTTATCACCATCTAATGAATAAACAAACTTTTAAATTTTTTAGCACAATATAAAAATGCATGTACCCAGCACGTACCACAAATCAGTAGACAATAAACACCATGAACTGCACCCCAAAGTATTTATTATGATTTAAAAAATGTTCACAGCGGGACAATAGCGTTACATTAGCTAATTTGCAGAATTTTCTTAGCCAAACATCTGAATGGTTTAGACTCAAATGACTCCTAATTTATAGATAAATCCTCCAAGTGGAAAAATAACGGCTAGTTGGCTTGATCCTCGTCAAGATAATCTCGGTCATCGAAAAATATTTGATCATATTTTAATCTCCACCGCTGAAAATACTTATTTTTGAGGAATTTCTCATTTCTCATTTAAATCATTTTTTATTAGCTCAAAATTAATTATTTTGAGCTTAATTTTGAGCTAATTTCCTCAAAAAATTAACTTTGACTTAACCACCAAGGTCCAAGGGTCCATTTTTTTTTAATTTCCAATATTCCCTTGGTGGGGGACCTCCAAAAATTAATTTCTTTGATACCCATGATTTTTTTCACTTGGAGAATTTAATTTCTCTAAGACTCTAAATTTGACTCTAATTAATTAATTTTCTGGCTTCTGATTAATTTAATTTTTGCCAGAAAAATTAATTAATTGACCCCTGAGGGGATTAAATATTTTTTCCACCCTCTAATATTTTAGCCATGGTATCTGATTGCGAGGGACCAAGCACTAAAATATTTTTTTACATAAGATATTACATAATTCAACCCTCAAAAGGGGAACAGTCGTTCGGTATAGACCCTCAAATCACACATCCAAGTCTGCGACACAATATGATCTAATAGACTAAGTGATTTGTAATAAAGTAATTTAGCCAATTAGCTTAAATTATTCCCAAATCATTTTTACATAAGACTTGACTAAAACACTAGGACTCACCTAAGACTTTGACAACAAATTCCACCCTAGCTTTGGGGTGAGTTTGGAGGGAAAATCTGTATCGACCATCCGTGTTTAGAAACACAAATGAATCAGTGAGACGAAAAACCTCCTAGAATGAAACTTTCGCCAAAATAATAGGGTTACCTAGGTTGTTACATACATACATGGTCTGTGGAAAATTCATCTATTGCAGCAACTAGAAATTATTCTTCTAACTATAAATTTAATTATGTACTTTATTTGCTACGACAAACAATGAATAAAATCACAACTGCAATTTTCACCATAAAAAATGTTGCGGAAAATAAAATACTGGAAACAGAGAAATGCTAGCCCACACACAAGAATTTTAATACAATTATTTTTGGACAAATGTCCCCGGAAAAACACAATGTGGGAAAACAGGTGCAACAGATGAGGGTTTATTATTATTCTTCAACACCAATTCTGAGCACAATAATTTAAATGCTCTACTGGCAATCTAATATGAGGAAAATACTGGCAAAAATTACTGTGAAAATTTTCTCATACTCCACCGCAAATTTTTTCCCCTGGGATGACTTCCTAGCCTCACGTTGGAGCTTCTACATCACTTTCTGCGCATAGCCTCTGTGGAATTCAACCTTCCTCTCACTACCTCTTCCAGGAACTGGAAAACTTCCTGCTGGAATACTGCTACCCTCCTCTACCACCTGCTACTCACCCTTTCGCTCTATCTTCTCTGCTAAAACCACCTAATAAGGTGCTTGGTTAACCCCCTTTGGAGCTTGGGGACATTAGCACATGCCAAAGTCCGCTATGGAAGGGCATGCCATTATGAAGTGCCCACCTATTTTCCACGGTTTTTAAACTATTTTGCTTGATTTCTCTAATGACTTGGTATAATGGAAGGCAAGGCAACGCATTGGATCTTATGCAGGATTGCAGATGGTCTCCATTTTGGGTTTGGTCTCCCTATACGGGGTCCTAACCCTCCAGAGGGCTACATTGGCACATGTAGGGTGTATGTAGAGAACCACGAGCCTCCACAACAGCAGATAGCAGTCCATGGATCCCCAGAGTCATTCAAATATTGCTCGTGGTTCACCTATTGGACGAGGAAGATGCACCTGGTTCACCATGCCTAGTTAGCCCCACAGTTACATTATGCACTTGGTAGAGGACCCAAGACCTATATGATGATGTGGCATCACTTATAACATCATTCGAGCCATTGCAGATGGTCTACAGGCATCTTCGATCTATTTCAAGACCCATGAGGACACTTGTGTGCCCCCATACCCATTTGGGAGCACCACAGTTTATTATTTGGAGAACAAGGGTCCAACCCCTTGTCCACTGCATTGGGAGTCCTATTTCACATTATGGCACCTATGGACTTCATTAAGCCTCCTCTAAGGCCCAACGACATGTATTATTGATCATTCAACCTCTTGAGAGGCTTACTCTTTTGATTTTGAGCTAGTTTGGTGGGCTTGTCACCAAAAGATTGTTATTTTGTACATTATTTTATTTTAGGGGCTACATTAGGCCAAGTTTATCTCAATCGAATTCATTAGGCATTATATAAATATATGAGAGGTGATTCATTCTTTCATCATCACTTGAATTGGACTTGTATCTCTTTAGAGAACTTCGCTATTCTTTTTGGAGGACGAATTTTTGGAGCATGGAATGAATTTTGATGTTTGGATCATTTTCTCTTGTCTTGGAGCTTCTTGATTGGCAAAATTTTGATGGTTGGATATACTCTTATACATGTAAGTACAATTTAATGCTATTCTTTCTTTCTATCTTTCCACATACATTAATGCTAGGATTTTCACTATACTAGTGCTAATTTACTGGATCCATCTATGCAAAGATGTGGAAATTTTGTTTCTAGATAGTGTTGCTTCATGTATGGGCCATGTATAATGAATGAATGTTCCTAGGTATGTTTCATCGTTGAAATTCATCTTGACAAGCTATTTATTCTACAAAACGAAGTATAAAGTCTTTGAAATTGCTTTTGCTGCTACCCTAATGCTACGCGAAGTTTTTGAGGCCTCCCTAACATAGAAAATCCAAAATCCAGTCACAATTCCTCGACTCCAATCTCCCCAAAGGATTAGGCATTGGTCCACCATAAGGTGATCGCCTTAAATGTAATTTTCCTTTCCATCTCTTCTTTTCTAGGAGTAGCCCATTAGGTCTCCTAGGGCATCATTTATCTTGCAAACTACCCACTCAAAAACTTTGATCTCTTGGTATCTTCTGCAGTGGGGTTTCTCCTAGGTACCCTCCATTTTTGAAGAAATTTTGATGGTGGGATTTTGAGATCCCTCAAGCCCTAACCTCTAGATCAAGTTTTGCCCTTGGTTTCCTTAGGCTAGAAACCTCATTGGGATCCTCACATTGCCTTGCATTAATGATTCATTCTTTGGTCCCTTTCTCCTTCCAGATTAGATCAAGTATATCATTGGTTGCTAAACCCTACCCCCTTGACTTAACCTCGGGTCCACTTGGTCTCGTGTGGTCGCATAAACTATTAAGGATAATTCTTCAAAGATCACTTGGAATCCAAACCTTCACAAGAATTTTAGGGCTTACGGACCTTCATTATAAGACACATACCCTAAACCTAAACCTTTAAATTCTCCTCGAGCCCTTCCTTGAGAACCTTCAACCTTACCTCCCAAATCATGCAAGCCATATATTTGAGTCTTTCTTGTGAATAGGCTTCCAGAATCACCTCTCACCCTATCATTGATCCATTCATTTCATGATCCTTAATATAATGGGTATCCTCCCATCTGTGAAAGTACGTAAAGAGTAGGGAGCCATAGTCAAGGTGACAGTGGGTTATTGCTCCATTGTTGCCCTTTTAACCTAGTAGTAGCCCTTCAAGGATCCCCTTTTAGGACCCGTGCTAGTTTGAGCGGTAACAAGGCCAACTTGGTGGAGGCCTAGAAGACCTAATTTACATTAAAATAAATTTCTTTCTTGACAAATAGAGCCCAAGAAGGGTCTTTTACATTATGACATGGACAAGAATACTAGACATAAACCCTAGAAGCCTTCAATTGAGGCTTTCATCTAAAAACAATTGACCCAATCACAAAACCCATGATTTAATAAGTCAATTTCTTTAATAATAAAATTTCTTTTTCTTTCTTTTGAAAAATACATTACATCATGACTCAAATATAATTATGAAGACCAACACTAGCTACATTCTTCAACGCTTTGAATATTTCTGCAATTTATATACTTGATGTCCACTTATTTCAAGAGTAAATTTTCTGCGTTTTATTATAGCTAAAAAGTGTTCCTAAATGCTTATTTCTGCTCTTCAATAATTCTTATTTATTCGTAGAAATTTAACTTATTCATATCAACAATAAAAATATATAAATTTAAAATGTTTATCTTTATTTCAAAATAATTTTCATGCACTTTAATTTCTTCTGTATGTATCTTTGAGCATTTTATTTTACAATGCAAGTTACGATAGGTTTCATGACAATGAATATTTTCTTGGGAAAACCCATTAGTCAATTTAGGCTAGAAGATGTGTTAAGGCATCTCTAGATAACAACAGGATCTACCGTTAGGCGTTTAAAACTATGGTTTGGGAAGCATACATGCAGGTATACCAAAAACTTCAAAAGGCTACCCATTGAGCTTAAGGCTTGCCTTGTTGGAGGTCCAAGTAACCCTATTGGTACCCACTCGAGCAAAATTTCAAGACATACCTAAGCACGGACATCACTTCCACGTACCTTGAGTATATTGAAAGCAATGTTTTTAAACTCTAATTCGGGTTCGGAACCGGCCGAGGGTCGACTCCAACTCCGACTCTGACTCGGTATTGACTCGGTATCGACTCAGCCTAGTAGTTTTCAATGACTCAGTGGTTGTAAAAAATACATTAAATATTTTTTTTTTATGAAAAAACATATTTTTAAAGATTTTCATTCATGTTTCCAAACTCAAAGCATTAGAATATAGAGAGAAGACAATATATGATCAAAGTATGCTCATGAATATATCTATTATATCAAAATGGCACCCAGTGCACTGTCCAATACATGTAACATATAGAGATCAGAACAAAAACACATAACCAAGGAGACTCTAAATGGCCCCTACAACAAAACATCACTAGTCACTACTGCTAAACAAGGCAAGATCATCTGGCTCAGACTTTGAATCAGAGTCAGACGGGGAAACCCATGGCTCCTTCTCACTATTGCTCTAAAAACCAACTCCAACTCTTCACAAACTCCTCACAAATGCTCACACAAATGCAATGATATAGTTGGGAGTAAATGTGAAGGGGTTGGGTCACTTTTATAGGCTTGGGAGAGGGGTAGAGGCATTAAGAAAAAAAACCAAAAAAAATTGAGTTTGAAGTCCGACTTCTCACCTTTTTTCCCCACGGACTAGTTCGGTCGGTTTAAGACGGGTTCGGCCAGTCCGTTACTAAACCAGCCGAATTGGTGTCCAGCTCAGTCAATTCGGTAACAAACCAGCCACCAGACCGGCTTTTGTACTGAGCCAATCCGAGCAGGGGTCTGGCTCAGTTAGCTCAGCCAATTCCGAATCAGTTTGGCCGGTTTTTAAAACACTGATCGAAATTTCCCCTTGGTATCTTGAAACCATCCATTCAGCCATTTAATTGTTACAATGCATCAAAAACAACATTTGGGAATATTGCTCTCATACTAAACCGGTCTCAGTGTTTTTGAGGGTTGTAGCACTAGGCACACATTTGAATGGAGGTCATTTTCTCTTTCCTTTTGTGTCTTTCCCAAAACATCTTCTATTTCACAAACACTTTCATATAAATGATTTTGGGAATAGTGCTTAGAGGTTAAATCTTTGATTAAAAACAATTTATCATGCACAATAAACACTCAAAAAAAAACTCGACTATTTGAGGCATTCTAATCAATAAATCTTATGATTAACCCCACTTACATAATAAAATCCTAGCCACCATCACTGATTTGTACTAAATTTATAGGCTTCGGATTTAATCTAGGGAATCTCCCCTTAGCTAGGAAACCATCTTCTGAGACCTACAAGTGGGGGGCAAGGAAGTCAATGGCCATCAGCAACAAAAAAGAAAGAGCTAGCCAATCTGCCACTAACCTATCAATTACAAAAAATGAAGCTTAATCTCCATTGTTGATCACAATAATGGACATAAGCTGAAGTGGTGAATCTCTTGCTAGCCATAATTTCCAAGAAATAATTGCATCCAAATCCTCGACCATGGAAAAGGATCTTTGATCACCCCATTTAATGCAGTCTCTTTCAATTTCACACAACCATAAAATGTCAAAGCCCATCGATTTCTAATAGGGTTCAGTCTTATGGTATGTTTCTAATTAACCAGTGTTGGCAGCATAGCTTTGCACTCTGTAATCAAATATAAAGTATTAACCCTTTTGTGTAACACCACTATGAGGACCAAGTTTTTCAAAAAGATCCTTTTACTGACAAAATCATAGTTTCAAATTTCAGCTTCGAAAAAAAGACCTCTTAACATCAGGTCAATGTGTTGGGAACCAGGGAAAGTTTTAAGGTGCCCTATTTTTCTTTTTAGCATAGAAACCATGGTGAATCTTTGTAACCCTCAAAATTTCATCTATAAACCTGGGAAAACATTTTAGATTTCTTTTTAAACTTTTTTGATATATTTTATAGAAGTTGTAAATATTTAAAGCAAATTATTTTTACTGTATAGAAATTTAGAATATTCATTTTGAATTGGACAGCCTTAAGGGTAAACTGAAAATTTAGTCCAATGGCAAATATTATCCTCTAAAAATTTCCCTGTAAGGAGCCTGGCTGAAGCCACACAATATAACCTACAACTAAAGTTTAATAGAGATAGTTTTAGGATTTTCATAAATATGGAAAGCAAATAAATCCTAGGTCAAGTTAATCAGACTAATGACACTAAAAACCAATAGCCTATGATGTATGCTCTAAAAAAGTTATCCATGCAATCATAATTTTTATCAACCAAAAAATACATGCCTAAAAGTTTCTATATTATGAAAATACGATTTATCTTGCTTATCGAGATAGTGCCCAGTAATTTCTATAATATGCAAGCATACCATCAGTTTGAGTTGTATCATGTTCCATTGATGGTGAAGTACGAAATCCAGCACAATGATTCACAGGTGGACCTTTTGATGCATTAATTGATCGTGCTTTTGTTGTTAAAGATAATGAACCCTCCTCTCCCTGCAAGGAAAACATTATTGAAGACTTCAGCTATATTAAATATCCAACATCCAGAAATTGAATAAATAATCTAGAACAGAAAATTATTGCCAAAATTAGGAAATAATAGAAGATGATTAAGCATGTATTCAAGTTATTGTAAAACATTCACTACAAAACAGAATTCTTTTGGGTTAAAAAGATTTCAAGTAAACCTTGTTGTAGGGTCCAACTCTAACTCATTAGATCCTCCTTGTAAAACTTGAGGACCTTCGCCACCCAAATGGGGTGTCAAAGATGGGACAAACTTGTTACCCACCACCTGTGGGTGACACCCATAGGAGAAATGTTTTTCCTAGATTGTCTTGAGCCGACAGCGAGCAGTCCCCAGATAGCTCGATGTGCCACCATCTCCGCCACTTGAGCAGCCATTATGCACCCTCGCCCATCTGTCATGATCATATGTTTGAAGGTGGGCCTTCCAACCCCAAAGGTATGGCTTTCATTATGTAGTTGGGTATTTTTGCTTACTTATCATGGACACTTTTGGGCATGGATTAATGGGGGGATTCGGCGGAAATAATGGGGTTGGTTTGTACTCTTGTCCCATTGTCCAAATTGGTGGTTAACCCATCTTCACATATTTCCCATCTGAGTCCACATCTGTCCATTGGGTCCACAAGGAGTTAGCCTCCCCCTCCCCTTGTCCACACTTTGGGTTAGACCTGGAATTATGCCCAGGAGGTTGATGCAACTAAAGAGAAAGTAAAAATCATAATTAGGCCACTCTCAATAGGAAATGTACAATAAAATGCAAAAGATAGTCGGGACATACAAATTTAGCACAGGGACAAAAGCCAACATGACCTCTACCCCTATCGTCATGGCCATCACCATGGTTCCTAGGGCCCCTCATATTGGCCCCTCTGCATCATTAAGGAACCCATGATTGTCCCAACCTCTGGTGAGAGATGAACTCCCCAACCTTAACGGGGTATTCACTGCTACATCATTCACATCATGCTCTCATCCCCTGGAGCCCCAAGCAATTATATAAGAAAAACCAATAAAAGGAAAAAGGCATATAAAGAAGGGTGGAAAAAAAAAGTCAAGGTAATTCATGTACCACGATTGCTCACATAAATGGAAAAGATATCACTTGACCAAAGAGATCTAGCATGAGAGATGCCTTCACTTTGGGATCGAGATTTGAAGGTCTTTATAAAGTCAGTGGAAGACCAATCCATGTGATAATTCATGACAACAATCATCAATGTGAACTTTAGCACTGAAGGTTTGCTCATCTGCACTATAAAGCATTGCCTCATGTGAGAAAGATGGTTTCTCAAATGTCGGAGATTAGACTAGATCATGATGGAGTTTGCCAAGTGTACACAAGTGGAAAGAATGTAAAGGGACTATTCCCTTCAATCAAAGGCAAAACCAGTCAAGTACTTCAACTTATACATTTTGATTTATGTGGACTTATGGTTGTAACTTCTCTTGGTGACTACTTGTATTATATAACCTTTGTCAATGATATTTCTCGTAAGACATGGATTTTATTTTTGAAAAACAAAAGTCAAGCATTTAACATGTTCAAACTTCAAAGACTTCAAAGCTCAGGTAGAAAAAAAACTGGAAAGCAGATCAGAATCTTCATATCTTACAATGGAAAAGAGTTTACTTCAAATGGTTTCATTGACTTCTACAAAGATGATAATAATAATAATAATCTAATTTTAAGGTCACGGCCAAGCAAGACACCAAATTGGTGTATGAGACCCCCTGGAATTATGCGATTTGACTGCTAAGTCTATGAAGGCATACATACTCTACCCCCCTTTGGTTTTGAACCTGTAACCTCTTAGGAGGAAACACATGATCTTAACCATTAGGCCCACTCAAGCTAGAATTAGGAAATACACCACCGTACCATATAACCCAGAACAAAAAGGTGTGGTTGAAAGAAAGAACATGACTATCATGGAAGCTATCAAAGATATGTTGCATGATTAAAAACTAAAAAAATTTCTATGGGGAGAAGATGCTAACACGGTTGTCTATGTCCAAAAGAGATCTCCACATTGAGATTTAAACAACAAGACTCATGAATAAGTCTTCACTGGTGAAAAACCCGAGAATGGGCACTCGAGGATCTTTGGCTGCCCTATCTAATTTCATGTGCCAATGGAAAAGACAAACAAGCTGGAAGCTTCAAGTAAGAAAGGTATGTTTGTTGGTTATTGTGAAAAATCTAAAGCTTACAGAATATACATGCCTAGTCAAAGAACTATAGAGTTTAGCAGGGATGTAACATTTGATGAAGATGCAGCTCTTGGAAAGGCAAGAGACACTCCTCCTCCCGCTAATGTTGAAAGACGAGATGTTACCTTGGATGCTCAAGAAGAACCTGAGCCTAAGCCTGATCTTGTTGATGAACCCATGAATCCCATGGATCCCTTGGATCCTTCTCTGTGTGATCCTCCTGTTAGAAAGAGACCATTATGGCTTCGTGACACTCTGTAGGATGTTGATAGACATGTTGCCCCCAGAGGAACCTTCAGAGAAAGCAAGAAACCATGTTGGTTCCAGGGATATGTTGTAGCCATGAGCAACATTGCACAGGTTGAACCATGCACTTCTGAAGTAGTGAAAGATCAAGCATGGAAAGATGCAATGGCCGAAGAATATGAGTTCATCATACATAATGATGTATGGGAAGTAATCCCAATACCCAAAGGTAAGTCTATTGTGACTTCTAATTGGTTGTACAACATTAAACATGGTGCAGATGGCAGTATTGAAAAATATAAAGCTAGATTTTTGCCTAGAGGTTTTTCTCAGAAAGAGGGAGTAGACTATGATGATAATTTTGCTCATGTTGATGATGAGTATGCCGTGAGTACCCACGCATCTCCAGGAGCGAAATGGGGCAATATTGAGTTGTAAGTTCGCAAGAACTTTAGTTGGGCAAGATACTTAAGGAGTCCACCTCTTGAATAATGACCTTGCTACGGGTGCCTAGGATCAGAGTAGCAGGCTAGAGGAGTTTTTAGTCGGTGCAGAGGAGTGTTGGAGCGACAGATGCAATGGTTAGCAATGCCAGAATCTGAACAACGTGTTATCACTCCGCCAGATCTCTAAGGCTGAAGAAGAAATCCCAATAGAGGTAACCACAAACCAATCTTTTGGCTTGGTATCTAGCCCTACCAAACTGGAGAGGGCTCTCTCCACAATGTCATAGCCAAGAGGGCTGGATGAATTAGGGTTTTAGACTAGGTATGAGTTCAAGGGTTTTGATTTGATTTGATTGCATTGTTGGATGAGGATATTAGGTCAAAGAGGATAGGTCAGGACAAATAAGATTAGGGTTGCAGAGATTCAATGGGGCAAGGTAGGTAGAAAGGCTAGCATATTAGGGTTCTTGGGATGGAATGATTCAGACAAGTGAGGAGCTAGGAAGAGCATGAAAGATGAATTCTTCCTAAACTGAAAGAAAGATGAACAGACTATGAAAACTTTCCCAAAACAGAGCATGTGAGATGAATTATGTTTCTCTAACTTGAAAGTGGTCATACAATAGACATGAAATGAAAAATGGACCAACAATACATTCATACAAATGAAACAAGAGAAGAAACAATGCTAGACTACCATACCACAGGTATCCCAAAGAAATAGCTGCAACACTTTATTAAGCTTCTGCCAAAATGATTACAATAGAGTCTCTGATCAATATGCCAATATCCAACCATTTCCAACCTCTGAAAATGAGTCAAAAAGTACAAGATATAAACCTCAAACAACCTCTCCCAACCTTAAGGGTCGAATCCCTAAGTTGAGGAGTTGATCCACAATAATCTGAACTGATACCTAGAGTGTAGGGAGGTCAAAGTGACTCATCCCTCACTTCCATGAAACTGATTCATTTGACTTTGTGATGACATTTACATAATGTATTTACCCCTAGGTAACTCATCCACATGACATTTACATTTACCTTCATCAGTTACATAGGTAAAATCATCATTTCCCAAGATAAAAGTAAAAAATGCAGTGAAAATTGAAAAATATCAGACATTTGTCAAGCGCGCCATTTTTGTGCCAGGCGTGCCCTCACAGTGTCAGGGGCGCCCTCCATGTTGCAACTTGATTTTGGATGGGTAGCAGGTGTCCAAACTGAGCTTAGGATGACTTGTTGGAAAGCCTATCCAGTCTACTTTCCAGATATGTCTTTAGTTTGCAGAATGGAGTTGATTTGCTTTGTCAAAAAGTGATTCTCCCACAGCTGGTTAGGCGCGCAGTGCCAGTGCGCCCTCCAACTTGCAGGCCACTTTTGGAGGCCTTCCCGGTGTTCAAATTGAGCTCATGATAGCTCGTTGGAAAGATCTCACTCTTAGCTACACAATGGACCTATCAAGCACTGAAAATGATCAAGCATAGCCCCTCAAAAATCAATTCTCCCAAGACTAGTCAAAAAGTGCAGAGTGGGGTGCAAAAATGCAGTGTGCTTTTGAAGGCAACATTTGGAGACCTTCCTCAACTCCAAATTGAGAATTGGATAGCTCATTGGAAAGCTCTCTCTGTCTAGTTATCATTTGACTTATCAAGCAAGTCATTTGGACACTCCATCTTGGAAAAATATTGATTTTCCCAAGGTCACTCTAGAAGTGCAGAAAACCTCTTGTAGCAACTGTATTTTTAACATTTCTCCAAAACCATGACACCTGTGTAAAAACTTAAGGAGGTTTTTCTTCCTTGGCCTATGATGGAAAAAACCTCCCACACTTTTGTCAAATTCATCTCTGTTTTGTCGGAAACATACTTTGAAGCAAAATTGGCCCTATGAGTGGCAAATGATTTGTCCCTTGGAATGACTTCTTGAAAAATGATGGAGACATAATGTTTATGAGTTGGAATGGCCTCATACTTACTGAAATGATCTCCCTTATGCCTCCTCTGCTTAAATGTATTTGATTCCATAGCAAACCCTAGCTCAGTGGGAGAGGAAATTAGGGTTTAGTGTAAGCAAAACAGGGGATTTGGGAAATTTATAGGAATGAAGGTAACTAAAGGGGATAGGGGGCTTCTAAATTCTTACGAAAATTTTTGCAGGTAGGGAGGGATGTTAGGAAGTAGGGGAAAGTGGAATTTCAAGGATTGAGTGAGGGGAAGGGGTACAAAAGGGAAAAACACAGTCCTACCTAGGAAGGTGTCAAAAGTGTAGCAATAGGCTAGGGTTTGTTGGAAAGTGAGGGAAATGAGAGGAATGGGCTTGGGAAAAGGTCAAGGGAGGTAGATGGAGTGTAGGTGAGGGTGAGATTGATGGCTTAGAGAGAAAATGAATGTCTCTTTGATGTTTTAATGGCCTTTATACTTGATGGATTGAATGAATTAGTTCTTGGGACCCACTTTGTTATGTTCAAATTCACCTTTAAACTTCACAATTTAAACCCTTTCACTTTGATTTCTTGTCTTTGACAATTAATCATTTTGATGGACTAGGAACTCTTTGCACTTTGATATTTGCTTTGTTGGCATGTGGAACTTTGAGTTGACAGCTTCAAAACCTTGTACTTATTACGTTTAAATGGCATAAAATTACAAAATGAAAATTAAAAATATTACATTTGAACTCAAAATTACATGATGAAATAAGCATTTCTCTTTACAAATCATCTTCACATGGTGAAGAAATGTTATTTGATAACCCTTTACTTGCTGGTCTTATGCAATGGAATGAAGCTTTTATTGAGACCTTGGAAACCCTAATAACCTAATGGGACCTTGAAAAACCCTAATAGACCTAATGAGACCTTGAAGGCCTGAATTTCAAGATGACATGTCTGATATTGACTTTATGGATAGTGTACAGTCATCAAGGTATGAAACTATGCCAACAAGTAATCAAATTTGAGAAAGAGTGATGTTTTTGGACTAGGGCTACCATCAGTGACTAATTTTTTGCATGACCTAGTGGAATGATAAAAAATTTCTGAGTGGGACTCCTAAAATGATATGAAAAGAGGATTTTGATCACTGATGGCAGGATGCAAACACTGACACTAACACAACGCAGTGTAGGGTTGCAGCAGTGCAGAGCAGCAGCTGTGCAGTAGTTCAGAGGGATAGCGTGGGACTAGCATCAGTGAGAGGTTCAGCATCAAGATGCATCATGGACACTTGTTCAAATTTTTGGATGTTTTTCAGTTGCTTCTCTCAGCAACTGAGTTGCAGTGCAAAGTTAGCAGTCGCTGTGCTAGCAGTAAATGCAGCATTTGAGCGGGAGTCGCAGCACGGATGCAGTGTTGATCATGGCAGGGTCAGCTACAGTACAGTTGTAGCAGCAACGCAGTGGTTGGTGGACACCATGTTAGACATCAGTAGCGCAGAGGGAGATGCTTCAGAGTCAGAATAATGTGCAGCGGGGCATATTTTCTAGAGCACATTCCTCGCTAAGAGGGAGTGTTGATTTGTGGTAGCATCAGATGTGCTCTAAGTCTCAAACTTTGTGGAGAGGCTTAGACACGTGTATTCCATGTAGAAATTTCAGTTTCCCACCCCAGTTTTCAGTTTCTCCTTATTTCTCCATATAGTTAAATGCCCATTCCCATAGCCATACATTCAACAAGCTGAAAAAATAAATATTTTCTGAAAACACAAATTCTGGAAATTTTTAAACGCTGGAAATTGCAAAAATAAAACTCAGCAAAATAAATCAGCCACACAGAAAATAGACACGTTGATTTTTGGTCAATGTGACCCTGGAAAAACCCCCTACAACTCTTGGGGAAAACCAGTTCGAAAGCTCCTTATTTATGATAAATGCTTTTACAGTGAAACAGAATTTACAACAAAAATTCCAGCAACTTAATAAATGTACTTATCTCGATTTCCATGCTTCTAACCCACCTTGGAAAACGTGCCAAACAGGAAAAACTCAAAACATAAAATTTACAGCATTTATTACAACATTAAATGCTAAACTGACTTTCTCAAAATATGTGCACAGTTGTACAGCCGTACTGGTGTACGGACTGTACGGAATACACAGCAGTCTCTCTCCTCGATTTTCGTGCCCTTTTCTGCCTCAAAATCTGTGTTGAAGTTGCTGTACATATTTCTCAAAATCTGTGCCACCAACCAACAGTCTCTCTCCTCGATTTTTGTGCCCAGAATCTGCCCAGAAATTGTGCTGAAGCTGTTGTATGGTTTTCCTCGAAAATTGTGCCTCCTCCCTCGAAAAATGTGCCAACCTCCTGCTGTACAGATTTCTGCCTTGGGAAACATGCCTCTTTGCTACTGTACGAATTTGCTGAAGTCTCTATCAGCTGTCCTCCTTCTCCTCACTGCTCAGAAATTTCTCCTTTGCTTTCTCTCCTCTCTCAATCTGCTCATGAAAGAATGAAGGACCTTTTCTCTCATTTTCCTCCTTTAACATAACCTTAAGTGACTTTTGGGGAATCCCTAAATCTAATGGTTGAGATAGCTTTAAATCTAGGGCTGAGATTAAATGCTCATTTAAGTCTCACTTTCTATTTTTTAATTCATCCCACTTTAATAAAGACCCACTTAGTCATTTATTTCCAAAGTCACTTTTCCTTTCTAATTTCACATTAACTTTATTAAAGTCACTTTAAAATTAGACTTTAGTAATTTTATCACTTAAAGTCACATTTAAATTAGATTTGACTTTATAACTTTATAAAGTCACTTTAGGAGAAAAATTAAATTATTTTGGACACTTTTCCATAGGCCAAAGATCAAAGCCTTAGGGAACCACCTGTTCTTCGGTAACCAAATTTCAACACTCCCTCTTACCGAGGAAGGTGTTCCTCACCACACCCATCTTGTCTCTAAAGTAGACATGCTTGCCCCGTGGTAAGGCTTTAGTAAGAATATCTGCAACCTACTCATCAGTGGGAATATACTCAAGCGTCACAACTCTCTTCTGAACATAGTCTCTGATGAAATGATATTTGATCCCGATATGCTTTGACCTGTCATGAAATACTGGATTCTCCGTGAGTTTAATGCAACTCTGATTATCACAATATATCACTGAAGGCTCGTTGGCTGACCAAATAAGCCAAACAACATCTTGCGAAGCCAGATGGCCTCACAACTAGCTAGATTGGTTGCCATATACTCTACTTCCGATGAACTCAATGCTACTCACTGCTGCTTTCGGAAAACCACAACACCACTACCGAATCCAACCCAAAACAGCACCCTGAAGTGCTCTTCCTATCAGAATCACAACCTGCCCAATCAGAATCAGTGTAACTTGCCAATCTCACTCCATCACCCTGCCTATAATCCAGACCATAATCCACTGTCCCCTGGAAGTACCGCAAAATGTGTTTTGCAACAACCCAATGCACCCTCCTGGGCTCACACATGAACTGGCTCATCGTGTTGACTGCAAAACAAATATCTGGTCAGGTGTTGACCAAATACATCAAGGAACCAATCAGTTGTCTATACAATGTGGGATCCACCAACTCGGAATCTAAAGCGTGAAGCTTCTTCCAGTTGGTGATCATCGAAGTCGACATGGGTCTACAATCCTCCATGTGGAATCTGCTGAGGATGTCCACAATATACTTCCCCTGCCCCAGGAAGAAATGCCCCTCCTCCTGCTACACCTCCAAACCCAAAAAGTAATGCGTCAAGCCAATGTCCTTCATCTCAAACTCTGACGCAAGATCTCTCTTGCAGTTCTCTATGAGTCTCTTTGCACCCGTAATGACCAAGTCATCCACATACAGCACTAGAATGAGAGGCTCCTCACCTATCACAATAAAGTAAAGGTTCTTTGTGAAACCCATCTCCTGCAAGTATGTATCTATCCTGGAGTACCAAGCTCTGGGAGCTTGCTTCATGCCATAAAGGGCCTTCTTCAGTCTGCACACATGTGACTCCTTCCCATGCACCTCAAAGCCCTGTGGCTGCTCAATGTACACCTCCTCCTACATGAAGCCATTGAGAAGTGTGGTCTTCACATTCATCTGGTGGATCTTCCAACCCATCTCTGCTGCTATCGATATGATGGAGAAAATCGAAGTATATCGAGCCACAGGAGCGAAGGTCTCCTCATAATCAACTCCCTCTACCTGGGAGAACCCTCTAGCCACAAACCTTGCTTTGAATTTCTCAATGTTGCCATCTGCAGCATGCTTTAGCTTGTAAAGCCATCTGGAAGTAATCATGGATTTGCCCTCAGGCCTCGGCACCACCTCCCAAACATCATTCTTCATGATAGAAGAATACTCCTCCTGCATGGCCTCTCTCCAGACCTGCTGGCTAGCTTCCTCCTCATAGCTAGAAGGCTCAGAGTCAAGGATGTTGGCAACCATTGCCATATAGCTACAAAACCTCTCAGGTGGTATGCTCTCTTTGACCGACCTCTTAGGCCCAGCAACAGATGTGGCTTCTCTCAAGGTATCCTGAAGCCACTTGGGCTTCCTCTTCCCTGAGCACACTTCTCCCACTGGAGGATGAAACTCCTCCTCCTCATCACCAGGAGCCTGAACTCCTGACTATCTGTCTGTTGTCCTCCTACCTGCACCTGAACCTATAGATGCTGAAGTACCGTGTGAACTGTCCATCAGTGGACTCCCTAGTGAATTGCTCTGCGAACTGCTCTGCATGCTGCCCGGAGCACCACCCCTCTAACTCTGCGAGCCACTGCTCACTGACGGACCTGACACCATAATCGATGTACCTCCGGATCCTCCTGATCCCTGCGACTAACTCAACTACTCTTGAGGGTCTGGCTGATCCAGATACTCTAACTCCCGTGACCTCCTAAAAGCCCTGTCCTCCTCGAACTTCATATCCCGTCTGACAACAACTCTCCTATGTGCGGTAATATAAATCTGAAAGGCCTTCGAGGTCTCACTGTAGCCCACAAAGATACCCTTCTCTACGGTGGGCTCTAGTTTGGTCCTATTCTCCTTGGGTACGTAGGAGTATGCAATACACCCAAAGATACGAAGATGACCAACATCAGGCTTCTTCCCAGAAAAAGCCTCCTCCGGAGTCACATGCCCCAAGGCACGATGCGAACTCCTGTTCTGCAAATATACAGCAGTGTTGCAGGCCTCTGCCCACAAAAACAATGGTAACCCCTGATCATGTAGCATGGCTTTGGCAGCCCCTCCGATAGATCTGTTCTTCCTCTCCACAACCCCATTCTGTTGGGGGTTGTAAGGAACTGTGAACTCCCTCCTAATGCCTGCCTCCGCACAATAATCAACAAACTCTCCAAGGGTGTACTCACCTCCATTGTCCGACCTCAGGGACTTGATCTTCCGACCTATCTGGGTCTCCACAAGAGCTCTGAACTCCTGAAACCGCTTGAAGACCTCACTCTTGGTCTTCAAGAAATAAATCCAGGTCCTCCTGGAGTGATCATCAATGAATAACACATAGTACTCATATCCACTCAAGGAAACATGAGACATCCGACAGCTCACATCGGAATGAATCAAATCAAGTATCCCAGTCGTACGCGCTATCCTTCTTGGAAAAGAGTTGTAGGCCTTGTCAGCATCCTCTGCGTAGCATCAAAGTGATCGATCTTGAAATCTCGGCACACCTATAGTGATCTCCGCAATGTCCTCAGGCTCCATGATACATGTGCCTTTGCATTGCCAAATATCCTGCTGACTCATGCTAGCTCATGAGTACTACTACTCAATGCCAAAAGGGGCTGAAATGCAAACTTGTACACCTTTGCATGGCGTACACCAATCACTCTAGCTGAATCAGCTGGAGCGCCCCTGGGATATATCAGCACCTGTCCTCTCCTGAACAATATGTCATATCCTCTGTCCTCCAATGCTGAGACGGATATGAGGTTCTTCCTCATCCCTAGCACATATAGAACATCTGACACCTTCAAGGGAGGTTTGGGTTCCCTGTTAAATGTCAAAGTCCCCACAGTGACTGCTCTAACAACGTTGTCATCTTCGAGTACTACCTCTATATCAGTGCCTCTCTGAAAGCTCTGACAAGTACTCATGGACTCCTGTCATATGACGTGAAGCCCCACTGTCAACATACCAGATACCTGAAGATGCTCCGCTAGTGGAGGGAAATGCACACTCCCTCTCAACCTCTTTGGCAAGTGATCCTGCACTAGTGGACTCACAAGCAATGAACCCAAACTCCCAGTAAAAGCTATCCATAAAGTCCTCTACCTCTGCTAACGCTGCCATGTTCTGGTTCTTCCCCTTCTTCTTCTTCTCCGGACACACAACTGCATAGTGTCCCATCTTCTGACAATTCCAACACTTCACCTTGGAATAGTCCTTCTGCGTGTTCCCCTGTTTACCTTTACCTTTGCCCCCACCACTGCTTGTGGAAGCTTGCTTCTTTCCCTTGCCTTTCTTGCCTCCTGCCAACAATGCTACATCCGCATACTGCTCAACTGGTTTGGCTGCCCCAAGCTGGTTCTTTCTGATTTCTGTCTGTATGCAATCATCCTAGAACCTCTCCCAAGAGGGAAGGGTCTCACGTGCACAAACCCCATCAGCAAAGTTCTGCCATGAACTGGGGAGGCCATTCACTGCAATCCGCACCAACTCAGTGGGTGGAATGACCTCTCCAACTGCTGCCAACTCATCTCTCACGTTAATAATCTTTGTGAAATATCCAGTTGCACTATCAGTCTTACCCATCTTAATGGTTTTCAGCTTCTCCCTTAGGACCATTTTTCTGTTCTCAATGGTACTCTGGTAGAGATTGGTCAATGTTGTCCACATCTCATAAGCATTTCTCTTTCCTCTCACATGAGGAATGCAATGGCCTTTGATTCCGTCTAGAATCAGCGTCTTACCCTTGTTATTCTTTTCTTATAAGCTACCAACTAAACAGCATCAGTGGGCACATTAACAGGGTGTTGTGCGATATGCACCATGATATCCCAGACTTCTGCCTCCTCAAAGATACTCTGCATTCTCTCCTTCCAAACACTGTAGTTACTATGCCCATCCAACCTATCATCCACCCTCAAGCCCAAAGACATGTTTGCTATCCTAAATAAGCTGAAAATAACACTACTGTAGTAAAGGTAATAATTTATGTGTGAAAAATCAGCTTATTGTAATTTTTGAGTGAAAAATCAGCTTGCTGTAATTTTTCCTTCTTGCTATCCCAAACTGCCTTTTTCAGCAAAATAGCTCTGATACCCTGTAGAAATTTCAGTTTCCCACCCCGATCTTCAGTTTCTCCTTATTTCTCCATATAGTTAAATGCCCATTCCCATAGCCAATACATTCAACAAGCTGAAAAAATAAATATTTTCTGAAAACAAAAATTCTGGAAATTTCAGAAATAAAACTCAGCAAAATAAATCAGCCACACACAGAAAATAGACACGCTGATTTTTGGTCAATGTGACCCTGGAAAAACCCCCTACAACTCTTGGGGAAAACCAGTTTGAAAGCTCCTTATTTCTGATAAATGCTTTTACAGTGAAACAGAATTTACAGCAAAAATTCCAGCAACTTTAAAATGTACTTATCTCGATTTCTGTGCTTCTACCCCACCTTGGAAAACATGCCAAACAGGAAAAACTCAAAACAGAAAATTTACAGCATTTATTACAGTGTTAAATGCTGAACTGACTTTCTCGAAATATGTGCCCAGCTGTATGGCCATACTGCTGTACGGACTGTACGGAATACACAGCAGTGTCTCTCCTCGATTTTCGTGCCCTTTTTTGCCTCGAAATCTGTGTCGAAGATGCTGTATGGTTGTTGTATGGATTTCTTGAAATCTGTGCCACCAACCAGTAGTCTCTCTCCTTGATTTTCATGCCCAGAATCTGCCCAAAAATTGTGTTGAAGCTGTTGTATGGTTTTACTCGAAAACTGTGCCTTCTACCTCAAAAAATGTGCCAACCTCCTGCTGTACAGATTTCTGCCTTGGGAACCGTGCCTCTTTGCTGCTATACGGATTCGCTGAAGTCTCTATCAGCTGCCCTCCTTCTCCTCACTGCTCAGAAATTTCTCCTTTGCTTGCTCTTCTCCTCTTTCAATCTGCTCATGAAAGAATGAATGACCTTTTCTCTCATTTTCTTCCTTTAACCTAACCCTAAGTGACTTTTGGGGAATCTCTAAATCTAATGGCTGAGATAGTTTTAGATCTAGAGCTGAGATTAAATGCTCATTTAAGTCTCACTTTCTATTTTTTAATTCACCCCACTTTAATAAAAACCCACTTAGTCATTTATTTCCAAAGTCACTTTTCCTTTCTAATTTCACATTGACTTTATTAAAGTCACTTTAAAATTAGACTTTAGTAACTTTCTCACTTAAAGTCACTTTTAAATTAGATTTGACTTTATAACTTCATAAAGTCACTTTAGGGGAAAAAAAAAATTTCTTTTGGACACTTTTCCTTAGGCCAAAGATCAAAGCCTTAGGGAACCACCTGTCCTTCGATAACCAAGTTTCAACATTCTAGATAACCTAGAAATTGTTTTAGGGAATTCCATCCGGAGACAGTTTTATTTGATAAATTAATTATTTTTAATGAGACCCTAAGTCTAAACTTAGGAAATTAAAATAATTAATGGGTATTAATCAAAACTGTGGGTGTAACTTCTAGAAAAAGTAGATCAAATCAAAATGCAATCTTAGCCATTGACTGGAGATCTAAGAAAGGCTATAAGAAAGGCTTGAGGGTCATTTGGAAAGACACAATGAGAGATCAAGAGATCAAATTTTCTGAAGGAGCAGTGCTCAGAAGAAAACTTTGATCGAGAGATTCTCACGCAGTTGAGGGGCAGAGACAGTTTTGGTTCGAGGATCTTCTCTGGGGCCAAGAATACTTAGCAGAGAGACAGAGAAAGAGGTCAGAGGAAGCAGCGCAGAGCCCATAGAGGGTGAAGCAACCCCCGGAGAGGGTGATGCAGGGCCACGCAAGCCACACGCAGAGGCAGTGCAGTATTCCAAGCAAAAGTCTAAGTTTCAGCTGGGATATCTAAGTTCTGAGCCAGGAGGGTTGGAATCAAAATTTCGGAGGGCTGAACGATTCGGTAGAGGAGGTGACGCAGTTCTAGAGAGGTCCCCAAGTAGGGCTACGAAACTACTACACAGAGGGTGCTAGGGTTTCATCAGTTCAGCTACCGGATCAGCCGGGACTTGCAGAGTGAGGTAATCTCACAATTTGTCTTTCTTCTGCCAAGTGACATTCTCTATACTGGATAGCCAGCAAGGCATCCAGAGATTGTATTCAAATATAACTGTTTCTTAATAATAAAACCCTCAGATCTACCTCACTCGTTTTCCCGCATTGGGTTTTTCCGAGGACATTTGTCCAAAAACAATGGTGTCCTATGTGATGTTTTTCTCTTGCTCAGTTTCTTGTTTTGCATATTAATTTAATTGAGTGAAGGTTGCTTCAATATTGAAATCTGCAAATAACTTGTTAATGTAATTTACAAGTAGGTGAAGTTAATTCAGTTTGTTGTAGTAGGATTCTAGATCTAGGACTTGGAATTTTCACAATAGAGTAGTTCCCAAAGGTCACAGTCAAGGCCGGAACATAGTGTGTGCACTGCATGGTCTTGTCACCCGACACAAGAACTGAAAACCCCTCGAACTCCTGCGTGGTGATGCCCCTCCTCTGGACCATCTAGGCATCAATGAAGTTGTGGGTGGCCCCACCGTCTACTAATACTGAAACACGTTGCCCCTGAACTGTCCCTTGGATCCTCATAGTCAGAAACTTGGGTACCCCGTGCAGTGATGCGAGGACCCCTCCAGAAGTCGCAAAAGAAGCTCACCCTACTGGTGGTGGTGGTGGTTGTGGTGCCCTCTCTCCTGTGGTGCTGCGTTGTCATCTCCTCCCATCTCAAAGTATGTCTCTTCCTCCCCATCATTGTCTGAGTAGACCTCTATGTAATGGGCCTTGCGTACTGCACACCTATGGCCTAGTGCCCACTGCTCTTGACAAGTGAAGCATAGCTTCTTCCTTCGGAGGTCTCTCTGTGTGTCCTCATCCAACTGCCCACGTCCCTGGTTGGCTCTTAGTGGTGGGACCCTCATGTCTCTCCCCCTCTGCTGTAAACCTGGTTTAGTTGCCAAAGGTTCCATAGCTCTGGGTAGGGCATCTTGTAGATCTCTAGCTCTCCCCATTGCATCCTGCAACATAGTGGGCCTGTTGGACCTCACTAGCCCCCGTAATGGCTATGCTAGTCCCTCTATGAGCATGTAAATCCTCCTGGACTCCGATAAGTCTAGCACCATCACAGAGAGTCTCAAAAACTCTGAGATGTATACTTCCAGAATCCCCAGCTGCTTGAGCCTAGTCAGCTCCGTAAAATACTCCTCAGGGTCCTTCCTCTCGAACCTCTCTACCACCCTCCTGGTAAACTCGTCATACATTGTGACCCTTGCATTCCCTAGTGTGGCTAGCCCATGGAACCATCAATCATGAGCTTCGCCTTCCAAATGTACCATGGCAATCTTGATTGCCTCTCCCTCAGTCATCTACTTCAACTGGAAATAGACATCTAGCTTCTCGATCCAAGCCTTGGCCGAGCTCTTGGAGGAGCCATCGAAAGTAGGGAGAAACAACCTCCCCATTGTGTGCTGCAAATATGTTCCTTGCATATAGCCTCCGCCACTCTGTCACCAGGGATTGTTACTGCCCTTTAGTTGACAAAAAATTTTGAAAGTAATGGCCCTCCCAAACTTTGAGCCATAAGACTGGTACTCCAAGAAATACTCCCCATAATGTGCTTCTCCGGCTCCTGTTGTCCTCCCGTTCCAGAAACTAGGAACGTGGGAATGGTAGACCGAAGGGGTATGTATGGTACGATAGGCATGTTGGGGTTGAGTGTTGCATGGTGCTGCAAAGTGCCAGATCTTTCTCCCACTTGGAAATCCCCCTGGATTCCCTTACCCTTGCTGCCATTGGTATTACGATGACCCATCTCCTCAATGTTCTTCAATATTTCTTGCACTGCCTTCAATAGGAGGTGAGCAAACTCCTCATCCTCGCTCCTTTTCTCTCCCTCGTTGTCCCCCATATCTATTTCCACAACCTCCGGTTCAATGGTCACAGGATCTGGGGTGATCTCCAACTGTCTTTCCCTACTCCTGTACCTCTGCCTCTGGTATGTCACGTTTTTCTCGTCTTTCGGTGTCATAGACTGTGTTGCTCTCATAGGTTGAGCCAAGTCTATGAGCTTTGATAACACTATAATATCCCTAAGGAAATTTCCAGTAAATAAAAGGCACACATAGACATAAAAATGCATAGAAATAAACATGCAAATCAGAACACCATTTAACAATCAAAAATTGCGCTGCTGAGCCATTTTATTAACATGAAAGGGTGTACAATATAGGTGCTGGAAGGAATGCACCTGGGCTTGCTCAAGGCAAGTTAGAGAAGCCAAAAAATATAATGTTGGACATCCTTTGTCTCTGTGCTCTGCGTGGTTGTAGCTCTACACTGGAAATGCCCAGAAATGGTGTTGTTACCTAGAATGATCCGCTGCAATGGCCTGCTACGCTACTCAAAATATTCCAGGAAATTAATCCTGACCTCTCCTCAATAAATCCATAATAACTCATGAAGGCTTTGGCCAAAGCTTGACCCCGGAAAATTGGCCCTCTCGGGCTTGGATGGCTCTGTTGCTGGGCAATTTGGTCCTCCTCAATAATCTGTTGTTGAATGCCACCAAAATGCCTGCAATCCCTGTTAGAAGGCTTCCCAAGTCTTACCTCCAAGTTTCCTCCAAAAACTCCCCTCACTCAACCTCCCGGAGTGACTCCCTCAAGGACTGTGCAACCCCTGCGTTGTTGTAAACTCCTCTACATTGTGGTACGGCCTCACTGCTGCTGAACTGAATCGGAAATGGGTGGAACTCCCTCCTTGGGCTAGCACTCGAAGTCGACCGAAGCAAGGGTTGGGATCTCTGCTGGGAAACACTTGTGTGCCAAACAACACATGCATACTTGGCTCACTACTTAAGCATGCTATGTCAAAAGACAAATTTTCAAGTGATGAATCAATGACCAAAATGAGCCTCCCATGCTTCTTTTGTCCAAAGCCTCCCCAACGTTCCTGTGTGTTGATTTTTGTAGCATCGGAAAGTGCTCTAAACCCTAGATTTGGTGGAGAGGCTTAGACACGAGTATTCCAAAGAACCCAGAAACCATTTGTGAAAATTCCACTTGGTTATGTTTTATTAAAATAATTAATTATTTTAATGGAGGCCCTAAGTCTAAACTTAGGGAAATTAAATAATTAAAGGACATTAATAAAATGTGAAAATTCCTGAATACAGTTATGCATAAATCCTATTGTAGTATCATGGTTTACTTCTCCTACTCGTGATTAAGTTATACAAGTTATTTTCAGAAAAATATTCAGAAAATACCGAAGTAAACACAACTAACAGCCTACACACATTCAGATCATTTACTGAATATTACGCACATTCAAACAAAGTAACACACTGATTTTTGGATATAAGTCCCCGGAAAAAACCAAAGAGGGAAAACCGTGCAGCAGATATGAAGGTTTATCATTATTAAGTAGAATCTGAGTACAACAAATCTGGGAACCCAATTTGGTTAACCCGACAGAGAAAAAGTAGATATGCACTTAACCTATCATTCTAAGACCAAGATTTTGACTAATCCACACCCTCAAACGGGATTTACAACACTATGCCTGATTCTGGCCCTCGAAACCCCAGCGCTGCCCCTGGAGCCCCAGTGTCAGCCCTGCTAGGCTCTGCGTGCCTCTATGTTGCTCAGAAGGGGACTGCGTAACCCCAGAGTGGGTGACACAGTCCTTACGCTACCTCTAGAGGCCTCTGTGTAACTCTGGAAGCCCTCTGAAGCTGCAGCGCTGCCCCTCCTGGGCTTGCATAGTGGCTGAAGTTGTGCTGCACAGCTGCTACGTAATTGTTGCTGCTCCTCTGCGTTGACCCTAAAAGCTGCTCCTCTACCTCTTGTTGACTCTTGGCTCTGGGATCAGATCATCCCCTCAGCCAATACTACCCCTTGCTGTAGAAAACTCCTCTGGAAATTCTTAGCAAACCCTACCCTAGAATTCCAACTTAATTTCTCAGCTCTAGCTTTGTGTGTGTGTCTCCAACTAACCCTGAAGCCTTTCTCTTATACTTTTTCGTTGAACACATCAACGGTCGTGATTAAATCACTTATCAATGGCTGAGATTAAAAGACTGCTTGATTCGCGTCACTTAGAACATTTCAGCACACGTGTTAATTAATTCACTTTAATTATTTAGTTTCCCTAAGTTTAGACTTAGGGATTACATTAAAATAATTAATTATTTGAATAACTTCAACACCAAATGAAATTTCTCCAAATGCTTTCTGGGTTTTGGAGGTGATGTGTTTCTTAGTCCTTCCACAAATTTTCAGGGCTAGAGCACACCTGATGCTACCCCAACTACACAAAATCTCTACACTCCCTCTTAGCACGGAGTGTGCTCTAGCAATACATCCACACCATGTATCGCAAGATCTTGGTATTGGTTTATGTGTTGTTGATGCTGGGCCTGCTGCCCTCCATCCACTGCACTGCTGCTTGATGTACTGCTACCCATGTCACTCCCACTAACACTGCCACATTTGCACTGTAGCTCCCTCTCAAATTGCTGCATCATGCTGCCCATAGCACTGCCACTGCTAACTGCTGCATTGCAACTCAGTTGCTGAGAAGTAAGCAACTAAAAGACTCTTGCCCAATCGTTGACAGACAAGTCAGGCTGCATCCCATCACATAAGCTCCCTTGGCTGTTGATTTACGCTGTCCTCCTGGAGTTGTTGGTCTGCTATAGCTCTGCATTGCGTAAGCACAGCTTCTCTGTGCCACTAAAGTCCCATCAGCCTCTGTGATGTTGCCTCTGCATTACGTTGCTCCCTCTTCAGCTCTTCAACACTCCCCTCTGCTTCACTGTGACCTTCTACAACCATCCCCCGACTCATCCCTCTATCGTCTTAAGGCTCTCGTAGCTCGTATGTGATCCAAGAGTAGGGCTAACTCAAGGTACCTACCACCTTGATATGTAGCTGCTCTACAGATCCATGTCACCCCACCTCTTCTCTCGAGGCACGCGAGCACTCATGGTTGCATCATCATCAGTGCCATCATCCTTTGTTGATGCTGCCTTGGATTCAAAAGATCCTTTGTCCTTCTTCTTAAGACAAGTGTTGGCGAAGTGTCCAAGTTTGCCACAGTTAAAGCACCGGACCTTGGAAAGATCCCCATTCTTCTTCCCTTGCTGCTTTTGTTCCTTTGATGCAAGAGGTGCATAATCCTCCTCTTCTTTCTTCACTCTGGTTGATCTGCTTTGCCTCTTGGTGAATCTCCTGATTTCCTCCTGACGGAGGATTGCCCACATGTCTGCCCATGATGGTAACGTTGCCTTGCCCAAAATGCTTTCGACAAACATTTCCCATTCTTCAGAGATTGCATTTAGGGCAATCCTCACTAGGAGCCCCTCATCTAGATTTGCACCCATGGCAATCAATTGATCACAGATAGTCTGAAGTCTGAAGAGGAATGGATCTATCTCCTCACACTTCTGCCTCTGGAACAACCGCATCTGATTCTCCAGAAGCATCCTTCTTTGGAAAGAGCCTCCCTGATACATCGTGTCCAATGCTCCCCACATCTCATTTGTCGTATTCTTTTCGGCAATATGAGGCACGACATGGTCTTTGACTCCGTCCATGATCAAACGCTTAGTTCGCGCTTGATTTTCTTCGTACTTCTTTAGAGGATCTGCATCGGTTGGCACAGCTAGGACTTTCTCTGCATGATCCTTGAGGCCATACTCATCTAGGACTGATAGGATCCTAGCCCTCCAGATAACCAAGTTGGACATACCATCCAACCTATCCTGATCCTTCAGTCCATATGGCACCATCTGCTCAGATCTGTCAGAACAGATACTCTTCTCCCTCTTTCTGTTACAATACTCAACAGAAAACGTTGGATCTGGGTTTCTTGGTGATTAGAAACCCTCTATAGTAGTTGCTCCCTCTGATAACTGATTTCCCTCTTAGAAGTCTTCAGCCAACCACAATTAGACAGTACTCTCTGATCCCCCTGATCGAATCTCAGATCTGTTTGGCTCAAATCTGTTGAGTGACTATCTTCCTCCCGCTCTTTGTTGACTTAGCCAGTCACAATTCTACACCGGGCAGAATCTCCACCACACTAGCACTGCTGAAGATCTGAAGCACTGCTTCGTGATCTTGGCAAAACTTCTTCACAACAGGAAGAATCACTGGACTGCGTCCCACTGACTGGCCCAGCATAGCCTCAACGTTGCTCAGAAGTGGACTGTGTAACCCCAAACTGGCTGATGCAGTCCTTACGTTGGCTTGGAAAGGCTCTGTGTAAGCCTGATGGCCTTCCATAGCTGCAATGCTGCCCCTTCCTGGGTCTGCATCCTTCTGTTGCCAAGCTGCCCTTTCCAGATCCCTGCTGCTTCTGCTGATGTCCTGCAAAAACAATATTCTTCAGCTGATTTGCTGGAGATTCAGCTTGATCTGCTATCGCTCTAATACCATGTGAAAATTCCTGAATACAGTTATGGAGAAATCCTATTGTAGTATCATGGTTTACTTCTCCTACTTGTGATTAAGTTATACAAGTTATTTTCAAAAAAATATTCAGAAAATACCTAAGTAAACACAACTAACAGCGTACACACATGCAGATCATTTACTAAATATTATGCTCATTCAAACAAAGTGACACACTGATTTTTGGACATAAGTCCCTAGAAAAAACCAAAGCGGGAAAACTGGTGCAGCAGATATGAGGGTTTATTATTATTAAGTAGAATCTTAGTACAGCAAATCTGGGCACCCAATCTGGATAACCCAACAGAGAAAAAGTAGATTTGCAGCTAACCTAATTTTCTGAGACCAAGATTCTGACAGATCCACACCCTCAAACAAGATTTACAAGACTCAACCCGATTTTGGCCCTAGAAACCCCAGCACTGCCCCTGAAGCCCCAGTGTCAGCCATGCTAGGCTCTACGTGCCTCTGCATTGCTCAGAAGGGGACTGCATAACCCCAAAGTGGGTGATGCAGTCCTTACACTGCCTCTGGAGGCCTCTGCGTAACTCTGGAATCCCTCGGAAGCTGCAGTGCTACCCCTCCTGGGCCTGCGTAGCACCTGCGCAGCTGCTGAAGTTGTGTTGTGCAACTAATGTGTAACTGTTGTTGTTGCTACCCTTGCTCCCCTGCGCTGACCTTGAAATTTGCTCCTCTGCCTCTTGTTGACTCTTGGCTCCGGGATCAGATCATCCCCTCAACGAATACTACCCCTCACTGCAGAAAACTCCTCCAGAAATTCTTAGCAAACTTTGCCCTAGAATTCCAGCTTAGTTTCTCAGCTCTACCTCTGTGTGTGTGTCTCCAACTGACCCTCAAGCCTTTCTCTTATACTATTTTGTTGAACACATCAACGGTCGTGATTAAATCACTTATCAACGGCTGAAATTAAAAAACTGTTTGATCCGCGTCGCTTAGAACATTTCAGCACATGTGTTAATTAATTCACTTTAATTATTTAATTTCCCTAAGTTTAGACTTAGGGATCACATTAAAATAATTAATTATTTGAATAACTTCAACACCAAATGAAATTTCTCCAAACGCTTTCTGGGTTTTGGAGGTGATGTGTTTCTTAGCCCCTCCACGAAGTTTCAGGGCTAGAGCACACCCCATGCTACCCCAACTACACAAAATCTCAACATAAAACAAAGTGAGAATAATCTAGAAAAGGCGGAGATCAAATCATGTTATAATCTTAGCCGTGGATTAGAGATCTAATCTCGGTCGTTGATTTCTCAACAAGAATACTATAAAAGAAGGCTTGAGGATCATTTGGAAAGACACAAGGAGTGAATCTTGAGATCGAATTCTTCTGACGGAGCAGTGCTCAGGCGAAGATCAAATCTAAGTGATTCAATACAATGAGGGGTAGAGTAGCTTCCGGAGAGAAAGATTTACTCAGCCGAAGAATCATCAGTAGAGAGAGGCAGGAAGACATCCAACAGAGCCAGTCAAGGTGACGCAAAGCCAGCGCAGAGCCAGTTAGGGCTGCGCAGAGGTTCAGAGGTTTCCGAGATTCAGTTGCCAAATCAAATCCATAAGCCGAAAGTCGGGGTATGAGACCGGGAGGCTCAAATATGTGATTTCGGGAGTCAGATCAATCTGTTGCTAGGGTGACGCAATGCCTACGCAGTGACTGCACAGAGTTGCGCAGAGACCTCTAGAGGTAGTCTTTCCAATGTTAGTATCAGTCGGATTTTCCAGTGATTATGTGAGGTAAAACTCACAATTTCTTTATGTCGGTATTTCTCTCTGTAACTGAATAACCCTTGAGGTATTCAGAGATGTATTCAGGGTTTGCTACTGCTTAATAATACAAACCCTCAGATATGCCGCATCGGTTTTCCCGCATTGGGTCTTTCAGGGGACTTGTGTCCAAAAATAATTGCATCCTATGTGCGACTGATTTCTTGTTTAGTTTCCTTATTTCAGAAGCATATTTATTCAGTGTAGGTTGCTTCAGTAGTTACTTCAATAATTCAAATCTGAATTAATTATGTAAATGTAATTTACTTAATAAGAGAAGTACACTCAGTTGATGCAGTCGGATTCTATAGATTGTTAGATCTAGGAATTTTCACATTGTGGGCCCAACTTGTACCTCCTACCTCAGTCCACTCCAATGGCAGCGTGGTCTCTATGTGGGCCACAGTTTTCTCCAAGTGGGCCCCATCCTCCACTAGAGCCGCAATTTTTGTCCCCGAGCTAATGTTTTGGGGTGTGTAGATGCCTAAGTCTAACATTACAGTGGGTATCACTTATGGGGTATTATTAGCTATGGATATTGGCATTGGCATTGGAAAAGGAAAAAGGCAATAAATGGCAATTTAATACAAGAAATATAGGAAAATAGGAAGATGAAGAGACAAGAACATGCATGCAAGGGAAAATGAAGGAAAAGTGAATGAAAAAAAAGAGGAGAGAACAGTCACACACACAGTTGGACACACTCTTGGACATTTCTAGCATTCACTTAGAGAAGAGAAGAGCGGAAGAGAGAGAACAAGTACTTGGACACAAAGAGGACTCAGTAAGAAATCAAGGAACAAGCAAGGGAGCGCAAGAGGAAGTTTGGACAACAACAAACAAGGGCAGAAAATAGTTGTGGATTTGCAGGTAACAGTGTTATGTGTGGTTTAGCATGTTGGGATTTTATGCATGGTCTATGCATTGGTTTATTGTTCATATTTGTTGTCATTGGAATAGGATTTTCCTGGAATGACAGTGATGCACAACCTTGTCTTTGCCATTTCCTGGATAGCCATGATGTAGTGGGTTCCCTGTTTGGTTAAGCTTTGGATTGTCGGTAAATTTCGATTCCTGGATGAGGTGGTCTCAGGAAAATTCCCAAGGGTTGAGAGTGGAGATGGTTTTATCCTGAAACTCTTGACAGGTGGGTGGAGATAGGAAAATTCCTCTGTGTATGGTGAATAAAGTCTTAGGCATCCAAGCTTGTTAGTTTTGTGATTTATAGATCGGTCTAGGTGAAACCACTATGCTTGAGGGTTGAGGTGGTTTAGCCTACGGATTCCCTTGTTGGTTTTGTTTTGGTTTATCCCATGTGATCCCACATTCATGCTATTGTAACTTATTTTTATCATGTCATATTTTCCTTTTTATTTTTATGTTGAAAAAATAACAAAAATATATATATATAAAACATATTGAAAAGAAAAGAAATCCAAAAGAAAAAGAAATAAGAAAAATAAAAAAGAATAGAAAAAGAGACTAATTGGGATTTTAAATATATGTGTGCGTGTGTGTGTGTGTGAAAAAATCGAAAAAATTAAGTTATCCTTTAGTTTAGATTAATGAAGGATTAATTAATTATGTTTATTGAAATAAATCTTTGAGATATGATGGATTTGACGTTTTTGTTGTTTATTGTAATCACCGCACATGTATCAACAGTCAAGGATCACCACCACCCCGATCAACAACGGCGATGCATTTCGGAACCCCCCCCCCCCCCCGCATTTTCGATGTTTAACCAAGGGGGAGGGGTCAGAAAAGCGGTATAAATAAATACCACTAGGGAGTACGTGTCCGCAACAACACATTTCGAACCCACCCCCCTCCGAAACAACTCACTGCCTAACCCCCCCCCCCAAGAAAACCACCTTTCTACCTCTCCACTCCCACCATCACTTCCACGCACCTCGCCACAATGTCCCTCACTCATTCGCCCACCTATGATACCATTATCCCTTCATCCAATGGCCAATTAACCATTGTATCTTCCCGCCAAAGTCTAATTGCATTAATTAGACACGCCAAAATAGTAATCTTGCCCGAATAACCTATAAATCATCCCACCACCATTCATATTTTTTTCCTCTCATCCTCTTGCAGCAGCGTAGCTCATACAATTTTCATCGAGCTCCAATTAGTCACCATATCAGCAAAAGACGAATTTCCTCATAATTCAGAACGCCCATCCTCAATTCAACATGTCTTCTTCTAAGGGAAATTCTAAAATAGTAATTGATAGACCAGTATTGCCCCCTGTCATAAATTTAGACGATCTTCCTTTGGTAGACAAGCAGTACAAAATCTGTGAAACCCAGTGCAAGTTCAATCTCTATGAACTCCACAACTGAGCGAAGTAGAAATTCCTTGATACCAGTGTTGAATTGTATATGTGGGACTCCTTCCTACCCCAATTCATCTTCCCTCAGACCCATTTCTTCCTAGAGTTTGTCACCTGATGTAATTTCAGGTACCTCCCGAGTCAGAGGGTTGTTACTGCCCAAAATAATGAAGTTTTGTTCACTGTCACCCCTGAGTCAATTTCCCAAATCCTTCAGGTCAATCCTCCAATCCCCTTGCAACCATTTTCTATAGATTCCCTTATGGAAATCTATCAGAAGCTCACCTTCTCCCAAAGAAGCAAAACCTTTGAAACATTTATGCCTGAAAATTTTGAGCTACCAAGAACAAACCCACCTTACTCCTCTTCCATATTTCCAAAGATGTCTAGACAGATTATCTCTATGGTTTCATGTCTGCTAGGTTATCCAAGTGACCAATGGGTTGATGAATTAATTCTAGGTTTTCTATTAGTATTTTCAGCAGGAGAAAAACCAGCTTATATTTTCAATTATAGTGAATTTCTGCCAGAATGTATTTATGATCAATTTCTCAAGTTCTCTACTGAAACTACCTTCAAGCATAAGTCAGTCCTTATATATTTTCTTTTGTTCTTCCAATCAGATAGGTTCAAGTTTCCATTACAAAGATTAGATGCACAAAGAAACCCCCAGTCTGTAATTCATTGGACTTCATTAGTAAGGAAGAATATAGAAGAGTTCTCTTTCTCAGATTATGTAAATCAGTTTCTGCACATGGCCTTATGTCTTTTCAGTAGTGATGTAATTCCAAGGATTTCACTTGAGATCAGAAGAATTCTTCATCTCAGTGAATAAACAAAAGTTGGAGACTAGTATCTTTACCAGAACTATACAGAGATAAGAATTTATGGATGTGAGATACCTCCTTATAGATTCCCAAAATTTGTGCCAATTAGAATCTTTGCACTAGAATATGTTGATTTTTGTAGCATCAGATAGTGCTCTAAGTCTCAAATTTGGTGTGGAGGCTTAGACAGTTGTATTTCTGGGAACCCAAAAACTGTTTGTGGAAATTCCACTCGATTCATGTTTTATTAAAATTTAATTATTTTAATGGGGGGCCTAAGTCTAAACTTAGGGAAATTAAATAATTAAAGGGTATTAATAAAACATAGTGTGAATCTTTTAGAAAACGAAGATCAAGTCATGTTTTAATCTTAGCCATAGATTAGACATCTAATTTGGGTCGTTGATTTTTCAACGAGAAGATTATAAAAGGAAGGCTTGAGGGTCATTTGAAAACACACGGAGACACTAAATTGATCTAAGAGTTTGAAATTTTTGGGGCGTGGTTTGCTGAGAAATTCGAGGTAGAGATTTGAGCAGTGAGGGATCGCGATCGCATTAGAAGAGAGATTTTCTCAGTCTGGTGGAGAATCAGTCAAAGAGAGGCAAAGGTGATCTAGCCTAGCCAGCGCAGAAGGAAGGGACTGACGGAGTGACTGCGTAAGCTCACGCAGAGGTAGAAGGAAGGGTTTTTGGAAAGCGCTAGCGGATCAGTTTCAGAGGTCAAGATCTAAAAAGTGGCACCGAGAGGCTATTCCTCAACATCCACAAAGACAAAACGACTTGGCTGGGGTTGAACGTTGAGCCTAGAAGAGGGTGACCCAGAGGCTGCAAGTTGCACCGCTAGGACTGCGTAGAGCCTCCCCAGGGCAGGTACTTCTTCATCTGAATCAGTCGGAAACTCAGTGATTGAGTGAGGTATTTCTCACATATTCTTCTGCCAGCATTTCTCTCTGTAAATGAATAACCCTTGAGGGTATTCAGAGATGTATTTAGACATTGCTATTGCTTAATAATAAAACCCTCAGATCTGTTGCACCAGATTTTCCGCATTGGGTTTTTCCGGGGACATTAGTCCAAAACTAACTGTGTCATATGTGTGAATGATTTCCTTGTCTAGTTTCCTTGTTTCTAAATCAATTTTAGTGTAGGTTGCTTCAGTAGTTGCTTCAATAATTCAGATCTGAATTAATAATGTAATGTAATTTACTTAATAGGAGAAGTACACTCAGTCGTTGCAGTAGGATTCATTAGATCGGGTTAGATCTTGGAATTTTCACATGGTATCAGAGCATTGATGTGAAACAAGAAGGACAAATCTTATTTCTGAAGTAAAGGCCATTTTTACTACAGTATAGCAGAACGAATCCCCATCGAGATTGCACGGATCTAGCCAGGAGGGCTGAAACTTTGAGGTCGTCTCTCTTTGAGTGAGTCAATAGAGAGGTAGGACTTCCAGTTTGAGTTTTTGCTGTGGCAAAGGGAGTTGCGCAGAGCCTCCACGTAGAAGACAGAGGGACGTAGTTTTCTGAAGTTGTTTCTAGGCAGAAAGCGTCAAAAGCTATGTTGCAGGGGATGTTGCATAGAGCTCCGTTTCAGCCATGAAACGAAATGGAAACGTGTTTCATTGTACCGTACAGCCTGGAAACACGTTTTCGTCCATACTGGGTCATTTCACGTTGGGGAAATGTGCCCAGTATGGACAGAAACGCGTTTCTAGGTCGTACGGGCGCATTTCCGAGGTTTAAACTTCTTCTTTTTTACTTTTTTCGATTTTTGTGTTTTATTATATCTTTAATCGTTTTTATTTTTTTGTTTAAGGGCAACCTAATGTTCAAGCCTATGGCCCTAGTGTTGATATGCAGTTCATGGTAAAGTTAAATTTTTAAAGTAGAAGGATTCATTTTCATCCTTTTACTTTAATTTTTAACATTACCATGAAATGACTCAGGATGTTTGAGAGTGGTTTCACCCTCATTGAATTTCATATGGAGAAAGTAGAATTTTATCTCTCTCAAAATCCAGCAGACTTATCATTTTTTCAGGATTTCAGGATTGGGGGGATTGCAATGTTTCCATTGGATTTTGTCATGTACTAGGGTATGGAACTTGTATCTAATCAAGAGAACCAAGCCCTCTATGCATGGGAGACTCCCAATAATCAAGAGCACCTAGGGTACTAGGGTATGGAACTTGTATTTAATTAAGAGCACTAAGGTCGTTCGACTATGCAGGAGGAGACTCCCAATCAAAGACGAGACAAGAAATTAGAATTTTCTTGTGGTTGATTTTCGATATTGCTATTTTCATTATGTGAACATTCATGAGTAAATGTGATGTAAATTTAAAGACTCATAGTTTATGTATTGACAGTGGACAATTTAACGATAACGTATCATGTATGCTTTATGATCGCACATATTTCTTAAATGTACTAATATATATATATATATATGTATATATTGTGTTTCCTTGTTTCCAAAATTTGGGGGGGTCACGTTTCGTACCCGTACCCGTTTCCCCATTTCGTGCAACTTAGGTCAGAAGGAATCGGAGGGACGCATATTTGGGGAATTTCTTCCTCAATGATTTCCTAACCAAGGAAATCAGCATTTCTCAGTACTTGAGCAATAGAGGACTTGCAGAACTTACAACTCCACTAGGGAGTGCATAAGCCTGCCAGGGACTGTGCAGTGGGGAGAAAGGAGCAGATTCAACGATATTTCGGTTGATATGGCATCTCACGAACTTTGTGATCAAGATCAGTTGGAGGGCTCCTCCAACTATATGATCTGGAAGGAACGAGCTATGTTTCTTCTAGATGAATATGATTTGAAGGCGTTCATGGAGAACGTGGTAGTTGTACCTACAGATACGGATCAACTCAGAAAGTACAGGGCTGATATGGCAAAGGAAAAGAGGTTTCTCCTTGATGGTGTCAAGGACCACATTGTCTCACACTTGGCTGACAAGAATAATGCCAGAGATATGTGGGTAGCTTTGCATGAACTATATGACGGATCTTCCGAGCAGTAGAATTTGTACATGGAGCAGAAGCTCTGCATGATTCAGATTCAGAAAGCGGAGCACGTAGCTTCATACCTTATGCGATTTCAGGAGGTTCATGATCATCTGTCGATAGTAGGTGCTACACTTACAGCTACAACCATGGTACGAATGGCCCTTAACGGTGTCACGGAGGAGTGGCACGTGTTTGTCCAGAGCATACTAGGCCAAGCAGCATTACTGAGTTGGGAGCAGTTGTGGGCAGCGTTTCAGGAGGAAGAGCTAAGGAGAGACCTCATCAAGTGCAAACTTGATGGCAGCAGTGCAAGCGGATCGAAATCCGTGGAGGAAGAGAAGAACACAGCCCTTGCATCGAAGGGGCAGCAGGGGCAACGGAAACTGAAGCGTGATGCTTCTAAGGTCAAGTGCTTCAGATGTGGCGAGATGGGGCAATATGCATCTTAGTGTCCTCTGAAGAAAAGGGACAAAGATGAGAAGCATGAACTGAAGGTTGTAGTCGAGAGAATTGAGGAGGAAGAGGCGACCATGAGTGCCCACACTTCTCCTAGCGGGAAGTGGGGTGATATGGAGTTGTAGTTCTTTGAACTTCAGTTGGGCAGGATCCTTGAGGAGCCCACTTCATGGATCATACCTTGCTACGGGAGCCCATGATCAGCAGCAGTGGGGTGGAGGAGTTTTAGTGGAGCCAAGGAGTGATGGAGATGACAGTGCAGTGAATAGCAGTGTTCATTTATGGAGCAGCGCAGAGCAGAGGCATCAGCAGCGTAGCAGCAGCAGCGTAGTGCACAGTGGTGCAGAGCAGTGCTTACACAGTGCAGAGTAGAGCATCGGAGGGACAATGCAATAGCTATCAACTGTCAGATTCTTCAGCACCAAGGTACATCCTCTGAACACTTGTTCAGTTTTGGGTGAGTTTCAGCTATTTCTCTCAATAGCTAAGTTGCTGTGTTAACAGTGGCAGTGCTAGCAGCATAGCATATGCAACACCTGAGAGGGAGTTGCAGTACAGATGCAGTTGTGATAGTGGCAGTATCATGGACAGCAGTACAGTGGCAGCAGCAGCGCAGAGATTGATGGACTTCAGCAGCGCAGAGGATGCTTTAGGGGCATAGCAATATGCAGCAGGCATCATTGCTAGATCACTTTCCTCGCTAAGAGGGAGTGTTGATTTTGTAGCATCAGATAGTGCTCTAAGTCTCAAATTTGGTGTGGAGGCTTAGACACTTGTATTTCAAAGAACAGAGAAACCATTTGTGGAAATTCCACTTGATTCATGTTTTATTAAAATAATTAATTATTTTAATGGGGACCCTAAGTCTAAACTTAGGGAAATTAAATAATTAAAGGGTATTAATAAAACAGAGTGTGAATCTTCTAGAAAACGAAGATCAAGTCATGTTTTAATCTTAGCCATCAATTAGACATCTAATCTGGGTCATTGATTTGTCAACGAGAAGATTATAAAAGGAAGGGTTGAGGGTCATTTGAAAACACACAGAGACACTAAATTGATCTAAGAATTCGAAATTTATGGGGCGTGATTTGCTGAGAAATTCGAGCTCGAGATCTGAGCAGTGATGGGCAAAGATAGCATCTGGAGAGAAATATTTTCTCAATCTGGTGGAGCATCAGTCAAAGAGAGGCAGAGGTGATCTACCCTAGCCAGCGCAGAAGGAAGGGGTTGACACAGTGACTGCGTAAGCTCACACAAAGGCAACGCATAGGCAGAAGGAAGGGTTTTCGGAAATTTCTGGTGGATCAATTTCGGAGGCCAGGATTTGGAAAGTGGCACCAGGAGGTTGTTCCTCAACATCCACAGAGGCAAAATGACTTCTCTGGGGCTAAACGTTGAGCCTGGAAGGGGATGACGTAGAGACTGCAAGTTGCAGCATTAGGACTGCATAGAGCCTCCCCAGGGCAAGTTCTTCTTCATCCGGATTAGCCTGAAACTCAGTGATTAAGTGAGGTATTGCTCACATATTCTTCTGCCAATATTTATCTCTATAACTGAGTAACCCTTGAGGCTATTCATAGATGTACTCAGACATTGCTACAGCTTAATAATAAAACCCTCAGATCTGCTGCACCGATTCTCCCGCATTGGATATTTCCGGGGACATCAGTCCAAAAATAACTGTGTCATATGTGTGAATGATTTCCTTGTCTAGTTTCCTTGTTCTGAATCAATTTTAGAGTAGGCTACTTCAGTAGTTGCTTCAATAATTCAAATTTGAATTAATTATGTAATGTAATTTACTTAATAGGATAAGTACACTCAGTTGTTGCAGTAAGATTCATTAGATCGAGTTAGATCTTGGAATTTTCAAAGAATACACAAGGCAGATGATGAATATGGATGATTTACACTTTGTTTCTAGCAAAAAGAAGTCTCAATTCAAGATGAAAGCACAGATAGGAACCTGGTGGTGTGAGGCACCTGAACCCTCTCCCAAATAGATGTCTCCTTGGCTGCCCTTACCCTTGTTATTACTGTTGTTCTGTTGTCTCAACTCATCAATGCCCTTGGACAAATCGTTGATAGCCTTCAAGAGGCTTTGGGAAAATTCCTCCTCTCTTTTCTATTTATCATTATGATTATCCCCCATGTTTGGCTTCTCAACCTCCTGCTCAAGGGTTTCCGGGTCAGGGGTAATCTGTAGCTCTCTTTCCTTGCTTCTATACCTCTGTCTCCTGTATGTGATATTTTTCCCTATCCTCTAGTGTCATAGAATGAAGATGTTCCCACAGGCTGAAACAAGATTATGGCTCTGATACCTCTGTAATATTCTTACTAAGAATATAGTGATAAACAAAGAAAATTTTTATATGCAACATATAAAATTTAACATGCAATGAGTTACCCACGAATTCAACCAAAAACTGTGTAGATCTGAGCCATTTTATTGTATACAAGAGAAAAGTGCAAATTTGAATGGAATGTGTGCACCTAGGCTTGTTAAAGCTAGCTTAACAAACCCCAGGTGAGAAATTATGATGCTCGAATGTTAGGAAGCACTTCCCCTTCTATTTTTGCGCTGACCCTAGAAATCTGCAATAGCTGGCTAAAAAGAAGTTGCTATTTGGCCCCTCTACTGTGCTCAAAATTTTTTGAGAAATTAGGCCTGGCCTCCCCTTAAGAAACCCATGAAGACCCAGAAAGGGTTAAGGCTGATTTGAACCTTAAAAATTCACCTGAATTATAGTAGGCTCCTCATCAAACTGGGTAATTCGAACCCCGAGGAAATATTGCTTCCCAATTCCTCCAAAATGTTGAGTAATCTTGACCCCAAAATTCTCCTTATACCCCAAACCAACTCAGCTCCATGTGAAAATTTATGAATATTACTTATGCAGAAACCCTACTGTTAATTATGGTTATACTTCTACTTAATCAAGTTATTAATCTGAAATTTTAGCATTAACATCGAAGTAAACACATTAACAATTCTTCACAGATACAGATCTAAAACTGAATACATGCACATAGACAAAGCAACACACAAGATTTTATGGACAATTGTCCCTGGAAAAACCCAATGTGGGAAAACCGATCTTCTGGCTGCTTGAGGGTTTATATTATTAAGTAGAATCTAAGTACAACAAATCTAGGAACCTTACTGGTTAACCCGATAGAGAAATATAAGATCTGCAGCAATACCTCTATTTCGGAGACAGAAAACTAGATTGATTCACACCCTCAAACAGGATTTACAGAACTAAGCCCCTTTCAGCCTCCAGAAACCCCAGCACTGCTCTGAAGCCCTTTGTGTCACTGCTAGCCTTCTAATGCCCCTGCGCTGCTCAGGAGAGGGTTGCGTAACCCCAGACTAGGTGACGCAGTGCTTACGCTGCCCTCGCTAGCCCTGCGTAAGCCCTGATGGCCTCTTGCTGCCTCTGCGCTGCCCTTTCTGGGCCTATGTAGCACCTGCTTAGCGGCTGAAACCCTCTGCACTACGCAGCTGCTGTGTAGCCTCTGTTTCTTTGCATTGCTCCTGGTTGTTGCTTCTCTGCCTCTTGCTGACTCTTGGCTTTGGGATCAGATCATCCCCTTAGCCAATACTACCCCTCGCTACAGCTGAAACACTTCTAGAAATTCTTAGAAAACCACACCCTAGAGTTCCATCTTAGTCTCAATGCTCTGCCTCCGTGTGTGTGTACTCCAACTGACCCCAAGCCTTTCCTTTATACTTTTCTTGTTGGGAAACCAACGGTCGTGATCTAACCTTGATTCGACGGCTAAGATTAAATGAAAGCTTGATCCGTGTAACTTAAGTCATTTCCATCACATGTCTAAATTAATTACCTTTAATATTTTAATTTTCCTAAGTTAGACTTAGGGTCCTTAATTAAAAATATTAATTAATTAATTTTCTCCCAAACTGGATGGAATTTCTCAAATCCCTTTCTGGGTCTTGGAGATCTCATATACTCTAGTCCCTCCACAAAGTTTGGCAGTTAGAGCACATCCGAAGCTACCCCAACACTCCCTCTTAGCGAGGAAAGTACTCTAGCACAATACTGCTTCCCCCCGAAGCTCTGCATTGATCTCTGGTGCAGGTCTCTGCACTGATGCTTGGCCTGCTGCCCTTCATCACTGCACTGCTTCTGCTCTCCCGTATTGCTGCCCATGACGTTGCCACCGCCACTCCTACATCCGTACTGCAGCTCCCTCTCAATCTGCTGCATCGTGTTGCCAACTGCTGCACTTCAACTCAGTTGTTGAGAGATGCAACTAAAAACTCCTGCCCAATCTTTGACAGACAAGTCAGTTGGGCTGCATCCACATCACTGAAGCTCCATAGGCTACTTCTCTACGCTGTCATGTGGAGACTACTGCACAGTTACAGTTCTGCATTACGTAAGCAGACCTCTTCTCCGCTGTTGAATTCATACCAGCCCTTGCGATGAAATCCCCTACACTGTTTTGTTGCGTTCTCCTCCTAAAGCCTCTACGTTGTTGAAGCTCTGCTCTGCGTAAGCCAGCCTGCACTGCGTTGCTGAAGTCACATCAACCCCTCTGCGATGCGCTCCCACGTTGCTGCTGCATCTGCATTACGCTGCTCCCTCTCAGCTTCTAACTTTGCCTCTGCTCCATCTATGACTCTCTGCACCCACTGCTCCTCTTGTCCCGCTACCGTCTTAAGGCTCTTGTAGCTCGTATGTGATCCAAGAGATGGGCTACTCAAGGATCCGGCCACTACTCTGTAGTTGCTCTACAGATCCATGTCGCCCCACTTTCGTGGTTCATGAACGCTCATGTCCATGTCATCTTCAGAGCCATCGTCCACCACAACAGCCTTGGAGGTAGAAGCTTCCTTGTCCTTCTTCTGAGGACAATTGTTGGCGAAATGCCCTAGTTCGCCGCACTGGAAACACTTGATCTTAAAGAGATCTCGCTTCTTTCTCCCTTGATGCCTCTTTGATGTCAAGGTTGCATCTTCTTCTTCTTCCTTCTTCACTTTACTTGATCCGATGTTGTATTGTTTCTGGGTGAATCGACGAAGTTCTTCTTGACGGAGGATCGCCCACATATTGTCTCAGTTGGGAAGGTCCGCTCTGGCCAAGATTCTTTGGACAAAAGTTTCCTAGTCCTCTATGACCGCATTGAGTGCAATCCTCACCATCACATCATCCTCCACTTTCACTCCAATGGCATTCAACTGATCCCTAACTGTAATCTGAAAAGGAAGGGCTTGATTTCTTCTCCCTTGGCCATCATGAATAACCTCATTTGATTCTCTAGAAGCATTCTTCTCTGGATGGATCTTCCTTCATATAAGGCGGTTAAGGCTTTCCACATGCCATTAGTCGTCTTCTTATTAGCTATATGTGGTGCAACATGATCCTTAACCCCGTCCATTATGAAGCATTTGGCATGTGCCACTGCTTCTTCATGCTTCCTCAGGAGATCTACATCTGTCGACGTGGCCAGGACTTTCTCTGCATGCTCCCTCAGACCATATGCCTCCATGACTACCAGGATTCTAGCCTTCCACACTGCAAAATTGGACAGATCATCCAACCTATCCTAACCACGTAGTCTGTGAGGTGCCATCTGCTCATCAAATCTGTCGGAACTAATCCTTCTCTCTATGCTAGAGACTCGGATCTAGGGTCCTGGGCGAGAAAGGCACCCTCTGCTCCCTCTGACAACTGACCTCCTCTCTTGGAAGTCTGCCAAATCAAACGAATCAGCTCTCTTCGATCCTCTAATCGATCTGCAGATTTCTTTGGCTGGAAATCCTTTGAGAAGTTGTTCTCCTCCCGCTCTTTGTCAACTAGTGCTCAGGCTAATTTCTACACCTTCAGAAATTTAACCCCACCAGCAACTACTGAAGCTCTACAGCACTGCTTCCGGCAATCTGAATCAACCACAGCCTCAAGACTATGTCAGCCTTGCTGACCTCTGCGTGAGCAGACAGTCCCAACACTGTCTTTGCGTTGCCTCTGCGTAGTAAGTACGTGGGCCTGCATCGAGACTGCATCACTCTGGCCTCTGCGTGGCTCTACTTCTCTCTTCTATTGTGTTGTCCTCTCTGGTCCAGCTTTATGCGGTTGTTGTTGCTTTCTCTGTTGCTTTCTGCAGCAAAGATTCTTCAGTCTTCTTGCTGATGATTCAACTAGATCTGCAATCGCTCTGATGCCATGTGAAAATTTCTGAATATTACTTATGCAGAAGCCCTGTTGTTAAATCTGGTTATACTTCTCCTACTTAATCAAGTTATTAATCTGAAATTTCAGCATTAACATTGAAGTAAACACATTAACAGTTCTTCACAGATATAGATCTAAAACTGAATACATGCACATAGACAAAGTGACACAAGATTTTCTAGACAACTGTCCCCAGAAAATCCCAATGCGGGAAAATCGGTCTTCTGGCTGCTGGAGGGTTTATATTATTATGCAGAATCTAAGTACAACAAATCTGGGAACCTTACTGGTTAACCCGACAGAGAAATATAAGATCTGCAACAATACCTCTGTTCTAGAGACAGAAAACTGGACTGATTCACACCCTCAAACGGGATTTACAGAACTAAGCCCCTTTGAGAGTCTAGAAACCCCAGCGCTGCTCTGAAGCCCTCTGCGTCAGCTCTGCTAGCCTTCTGATGCCCCTGCGTTGGTCAGGAGAGGGTTGCGTAACCCCAGACTGGGTGACTTAGTCCTTAAGCTGCCCTGGTTGGCCCTACGTAAGCCCTGATGACCTTATGTTGCCTCTGCGCTGCCCTTTCTAGGCCTGTGTAGCACCTGCGTAGCGACTGAAACCCTCTGCATTACGCAGCTGCTGCGTAGCCTCTGCTTCTCTGCACTGCTCCTGGTTGTTGCTTCTCTGCCTCTTGCTAACTCTTGGCTCTGGGATCAAATCATCCCCTTAGCCAATACTACCCCTCGCTGCAGCTAAAACACTTCTAGAAATTCTTAGCAAACCACGCCCTATAATTCCAGCATACTCTTAGTGCTCTGCCTCCGTGTGTGTGTACTCCAACTGACCCCAAGCCTTTCCTTTATACTTTTCTCGTTGGGAAACCAATGGTCGTGATCCAATCTTGATTCGACGGCTAAGATTAAAATAAAGCTTGATCCGTGTGACTTAAGTCATTTCCATCACATGTTTAAATTAATTACATTTAATATTTTAATTTTCCTAAGTTAGACTTAGGGTCCTTTCTTAAAAATATTAATTAATTAATTCTCTCCCAAACTGGATGGAATTTCTCAAATCCCTTTCTAGGTCTTGGAGATCTCATGTACTCTAGTCCCTCCACAAAGTATGGCAATTAGAGCACATCCGAAGCTACCCCAACAATCCACAAATTTCAACACTCCAAAATCTTGGAATAAGCCCTCACAAATGACTACGAAACTTCAGTCCAATCACTACTGCACTAGCCTAGATGAAGAAAATTCGGCCTGTAGTGTAGCCCCTCCAACCACTAGACAAACCCTGAAAATGCTGCTAGATCTCGTAGGAATATTCCCTTAAATTCTCGGAAATGATGTTGCTCTGTAGCTCAATCCCCTCATAAATGTGTGGTCCCTCTCTGCGCCCAATCTGCTCAAGAATGCCACAAATTAATCCGTATAAATACCTCCATAACAGCGCCATGATGCAACAATGGCTCCCCTAGAGTGGCACTCGAAGTCCACTGAAGGAAGAGTTGAGATTTCCCCTCGAAAACCTTGTGTGCTAAACAGCAGTTGGAGACTTGGCTCAATAGCTCAAGCGTGTTGAGTAAGTTAGTTTGTCAAAGGCTCAAAAGCCCAAATGATGCATGCTCCTCCTATTTATCCTTGAGCTCCCCTTTCTCCATGTGGGCCCCATGCATCAACCCCCTTTTGACTTTCTTCCTCCAAAAGTGTGAATTGTTCTAAGGGGTGTGTATTCCCCTTTGGGGTGGCCCCCACAATCCACAAAGAGTTCGATTTGCCACTCTTCTCCTATGTTGGAGCCTTCCTTACCCAAAATTTGCAAGTGGGGTCCTCCTAAACCCCTTTCCTAAGTTAGGAACCAAAAACGTCAAAATTGAGCAAAAATTGATTTTCGCTTAGCAATATTTGCTAAGTAGAAATATCACAACAAGTCACTGCAAAATACGTTCCACCACACCTTCGGAAGCCAAGAAACCAATTTCCAAGAAGAAAGAACAATAAGCCTACTACTTTACCAACAAACATGACAAGGAAATTACACCCTAAAACCATGAAGCATTAAGGTCTCATAAGAGGCAAATATGTCAATATACTTGTAGATTCTAGCAATACTCACAATTCTATAAACATTGATCTTACTGAACAACTTGATTTTTGTATATGCCTAATCAAGGACCTGACCATGACTATCACTACTGGGAAAAAATTCAAAGATATAGGAGAATGTCATAAGGTTTCAATACAGATATAAGAACTAGAGCTACAACCATATTTATTTTCCCTACCACTAAAGTAAATGGATATAGTGCTAGGTGCAGAATGGTTAATACAATTAGGAAGTTATACTACAAACCATGAAGAACAGTTCATGAAGTTTGTTAGACCAAGAGGTAACTCCACAAATTAAACAATGAATTTGATAGAAGGTGCTCATGAATATATACATGGAGGTGAGACCGTTGGGATTCATTTCCCAATGTCTCTTAGACTTCCTTATTTCCTAATTTACACTATTATACAATTTCACCCAATCCCTTAGGATTAGGTGCCAACATTCCCCCCCTTAAGCTAAAGGGATGTTGGTAAGTCCAAGCACTTTGGTGAAGATGTCTACAGTTTGCTCATTTGTGGAACAATGACGTAGATGGATAGTTTTGGCCTCAACATGATCTCGAATCAGGTGGTATTATGTATTGATGTGCTTCGCTCGATTATGGAACTTTGGGTTCTTGGCCAACTTTATTGGAGAAGTGTTGTCGATCATGAGTGGAGTTGAATGCATTTGTTTCATTTGCAAATATTCTAGGATTTTCCTGAGCCACACAATTTCCATTGTCGCTTCAGTTGTTGCCACCTATTCTGCCTCAGTTGTGGAATCTGTTGGAACTGACTGTTTTCGTGATCTTCAGGAGACAGCTCCTGATCCAAGACTCATGGTATAACCTGAAGTAGATACCCCTATTTCTTTGTCTCCATCAAAGTCTCAATCAAAGTATCTGATCAAGCTGAAGTCACCCACCTATGTATATTTGAGTCCAAAGTCTTGATTCCCCTTCAAGTACTTTAGAACTCTTTTTGCAGCAGACCAATGTCCTTCACAAGGATTTTGCATAAACCTGGAGAGGATTCCAACAGCAAATGAGATGTCTGGTCTAGTAGTAGTCAGGTAGATGAGACTTCCTACAAGTTGTCTATACTTCGTTGCATCCTCAAATTCCTTCCCTTCAATGGATGTGAGCTTCAAGTTTTGTTCCATTGGAGTGGTCAAAGGATTGCATTCATCCATGCCAAACTTGTTCAAAAGATCTCCAATGTACTTCTTTTGAGAAAGGAATATAAATTTAGGATGTTGAGTTACTTCAATACCAAGATAGTAGTGAACATAGCCCAAATCAGTCATTTCAAAACCTTTCTTCAATTCCTTCTTTATGGATGCAATATAACTCTCATTGTTCCCTGTCATCAAAAGATCATCTACATACATTGCAAGATATACAACTGTTTTTCCAACTTTCTTAACAAACAAAGTTGCATCATCAAGATCAAAATGTTTGAAGTTAAGTTTCAGAAGATGCTCAATTAATTTCTCATACCAGACTCGCGATGCTTGCTTGAGGCCATGCAAGGATTTTATAAGCTTGCATACTTTGTGTTCTTGGCCCTTCACAACAAATCCTTCTGGCTGGGACATAAAAACCTTATCCTTTAGATCTCCATTCAAAAAGGCAGTTTTTACATCCATCCGATGGACTTTCCAACCCTTCTGAGCCGCTAAGGCAAAGAGTGTCCGGATGGTGGCCCATTTTGCTATGGGAGAAAAAGTTTCCTCATAATTGACCCCTTCTTTCTACGCAAAACCTTTTTCCACAAGCCTAGCTTTGTGCTTGTCAAGTGAGCCATCCGCTTTGTACTTGTTCTTGCAGACCCACTTGCAGCCAATGGGTTTGGTTCCCAACGGAGGATCAACCAGCTTCCAAGTGTTATTCTTTATCAAGGCATCATACTCCTTTTGCATCGCTTCATTCCATTCATCATGAGAAGCAACTTCTTTGAAGGAAGTTAGTTCAAGATCTGTAGACAAATTCAGTTCACAATTATAAGCAATATCCATATCAATAGGTGAATCAGAATTATCTACGTCAACTCCATTTTGCCTGGTGGAACTTCTTGTTCCTGTCTTTCCAACCTCATCGGGACGAACATTTTCTAGTGTCTTTGTCAGCAATTTTGGGGACATTTCTGAGATGGCCCAAGCTGCTCATTTGACTGAGTTGGGATTGAATCAAGATACAATCTCCCAATTCTGTCAATCACATCACTCAAGGTGTCATCTGTGGTTGGTTCTTCATGTGGGGGAGAGAGTGTTTCGAAAGATGATTCCACAGATTGATTTAGTATAGGAATCCCCCCTTCAAGATGTGGAATTTGATTATCAAATTCTTGAAATGACTTTGCATGTGTGAATCTATCCAAGCGATCAAGTTTCCGCTCAACAACATCGTCAATCTTGGAAGATTCAAGGAATATGACATCTCTAGATACTACAAACTTCTTATTGACTTCATCATAGAGACGATATCCTTTGGAGGTATTGGAATACCCCAAGAAGATACATTTTCGACTTCTCGCACCAAGTTTATTTCTTTGTACCTTAGGTATCAAAGCATAACAGGTGGAACCAAAGACCCTGAAATGCTTTACCGAAGGAATGTGGCCATGCCACATTTCATAAGGAGTTTTGTTTCTGATTGAATTAGAAGGACACCTATTCTTTATGTACACAGCACATAGAACTGCATCAACCCAAAACATCAACTTTACATTCTTAAAAAACATCATGGAGCGAACCCTATTTAAAATTGTCCTGTTCATTCTTTCAGCTACACCGTTCTGTTGGAGATTATAGAGCACGATTGTTTGATGTCTAATCCCATGTTGGCGAAGATAGTTTTCAAATTTGTTTGAAGTGTTTTTTTCCATTATCAGTGCGCAAAGAGCCAATATGCGTTTGTGCATCATTTTCAATCCATGCATGGAAATAATTGAATGTTTGAAAAGCATCAGATTTGTTCTTCGATAAGTAAACCCAACACATTCTGGTGTAATCATCAATAAATGTCATCATATATTTATTTCCATTTGCAAAAGCAACAGGCATGGGACCACATAAATCTGAATGAATAAGCTCAATTTTTCTATGTTCTCTGGATGTGAATCATGAAAGGACTGTTTGCTATGCTTTCCTAGAATACAAGCATCACATTGCTTAAGTTTCCTAGGAATTGTAGGCAATCCATTAACACCATTTTTCTTCAACAATCGAAAGTTGTCATAGTTTAAGTGTCCAAATCTACTGTAATATCCCCAAAGGGAAATAACCAGTAATAAACAGAAATACACCAAACAGATATAGAAAATATAAGGCTGAACCAGATCACTGAACAATTACACATAGTGTGCCATAAAACTGAGCCATTTTATTAATCTGAAAGTACATAGAGAGGAGTACAAGAAAATCAGAATGAGGGCACCTATCCTTGCTCAAGGCAAGTGAAGAATCCTCTCAGAAAATAGGAAATGGCTACTATAGAAACTGCATCCCAGCTGCTGGAAGAAACTGTCGCAAACTGCTGCTGCTGAAGTGAACTGAAGCTAGGGGCTGATCCCCTTGCCGGAATGAGCTAAAAATCTACAGATCACCTATACTCGCTGCTCCGGACAAAACCCAGAAACCGTGAAGCAAATGGACCACCTCCGAAAATCGCCCCCAGGAACCCTCCTCCTACAAAAACGCTATGCCTTCAGGAACAGCTCAGAAGCTCAAGAAATATGCTGGCAAAAGGGCTGGATCTACCCACAAATCCTCCAGATGAGATGACCAACTCCTCAAGGCTGAAAACACTGAAAAATGCTGCCAAAACCCCACATAAAGACCCTACTCATCAGATCTGCGTCCTCTCTGCCCAGATCTGCTGGATCTGAGTCATACAAGGCTGGATCTGCTACTACCTCTCCAGATCTGCGTCCCACAAGGCTAGATCTGCTGCTAGCTCTTCAGATCTATGCTAGATCTGCCAATATCTCCTCAGATCTGCAACCTCAAAGGCTGGATCTGATGTTATCTCCTCAAATCTAGGCTGGATCTGCCAATATCTCCTCAGATCTGCAATCTCCCAAGCTGGATCTAGTGCTACCCCTCCAGATCTGCAACCTACAGAACCAGATCTGCAAATATCTGCTCAGATCTACAATCTCCAAGGCCGGATCTATCATTGTGCCTTCAGATCTGCGTCCTTCCTCTTCCTATCGGGAATGTAAATGTTCACTTCCAACCGATCTGCCCTTTCCCGTTGCTGAATCGTTTCACAGATCAAGGCAGCTCACTAGAGGCTTCTTCCTCTCCACTCTCCACCTTCAATCTCATCGAAACTTCAAAGATAGAACTCGAAATTAACCTACTAGGGCATCAAGTCCCCCAGTTGGCAAGAAACCAAATAACCTACCGTAAGCAGCACTCTAAGTCCCCGAGGCTGGTGATCTCCGACCGAGACACCGGGTGGCACCAAACAAGCCGTGCATCGACTAAACAACCGGCGTGCGGAAGCAGACAAAAGTCTAGCTCTCAATATCAATATCAAAATATGCATACCAAATGAAGTGGGAACCCCTCCTTTTATAATGCTAAACTCCCTCCAAAACCTTAACTGCGTCCTTCACCTTGCAGTTACCCTTGGGTCAGCGTGAGGCCTCCCCTTATATACGTGTGGACCCCCAAGGCCCCCTCTTTAAGTTACAACGTCAATCAACTAGGAAAGCACTTTATTTTATAAAGTGAGATGACTAAAGTGAGGTGACCCCTCTTATTTCTCACTTTATTTATTATTTCTGACTAAAGCGGCAAAATTAAACAAAAATGAAATATTCCAATTAGCAAGGCTAATTGGGAATATTACATCTACCATGCCATAAAAGACTTGATGGGAATGTACCCTCATCATGATGAGAACTGAATGCAAAGTTTTGTGCATGAGCAGAGGTAACTTGCAGCGTTAGGAGTATTCCTTCCTCTATTCCCTTCATGACAAGTGAGCGATCTGATGCTTTTCTGACCTCAACCTTGCCATCAAACATGTGAATGGAGTGTCCTTGCTGGCGGATGTGGACCAAGGACAGCGAGTTTCTCCTCAACTCAGGGAGGTATAGAACCTCATGTAGAAGATGATCTGGAAGACCAGGCAACTTAAGCCTAATTGTGCCAAGCCCTGATGGCTTGAGTTTAGATTTGTCTGCAAAGTATACTGCTCCATCAACATTGTCAGTAAATTCTTCAAAAAAATATTTTCTAAAAGTCATGTGACATGTTGCTCCTGAATCTAGCAACCAATCATTTCTCTAAGAAGTAAGTGAAGCATCAAACAAGTCTTTAGATACTCAAATGTTACAATGTGCTACAACATAATGAGCAGATTCAGGTGCTTTACCTTTGTCTCTGTCATGAGTTTTACCGTTTTCTTGATTTCTTTACTGCTCAATTTTGTTCCAATGCAGCTTACATGTAGATGCATCATGCCAATATTTATTGCATCGTATGCAATGAAGATCAGATTTTTCATTTTGAGTTTGTCTTCCCCCCCTTCCTCTTCGACCACCTCTTCCTCTGGAAGAATCTTGAGCATGATTCTTCTCTCTATGTGTGAAAAATATAGCTTCTTCAAAAGACAGAGGGGTTGTCTTCTTTCCAAAAGCCTTCTCTCTTTCTGCAAACTTTTTCTCAAGGGAATCAAAGGTGATTTTCATGAGGTTTCCACTTGCTTGCAATGACTCAAGGTAATGTGAGTAAGTGGGATACAATGCCTTAACATAAGCAATGAGAGGTACGTCAACTTCTACACCAGTATTTTTAATGTCATGCTGCGGGTGAAGGTGGAGGGAAGGAGATGCAGTCACGAGTGGAGGGGAGCGAGCAGCAGGGAAGACTGTAGCTGTGGTTGTGACTATGGCTATGGTTGCGGCTGCGACTGTAGTTGCAGTTGCGGTTGCGGCTGCAGAGGAGGCCGAGAAGAAGGTGTCTGGAGCAGCGAGACAGGACTGAAAGTGAGCCCAAAAAACGAATGCAGAATAGTGAGTTGTGAGCCCACAAAACAAAAAATTGAATGCGCAGATTTTCAAACAGAATTTGCAGGAATATGGCAGTCTGCAAAAATGCAGAACAGAGACAAGAGGGAGTTACACCAAGGGCGGGAACGCCAAAAAAGGGTTGGCTCTGATACTATGTCAGACCAGGAGGTAACTCCACAAATTGGACAATGAATTTGATAGATGGTGCTCATGAATATATACATGGAGGTGAGACCGTTGAGATTCATTTCCCAATCTCTCTTAGACTTCCTTATTTCCTAATTTACATTATTATACAATTTCACCCAATCCCTTAGGATTAGGTGTCAACAGAGTTTAACTGGCAAGGACGACATTATAAATTATATGGTGTTAACGCTTCCAGCTTTAAGGAAGGTGCAAATACACATTAGGAGTTAACCAACTCACAAGGCACAAACAAAGTCAAAATAAAATATGTCATTCCATAGCATCATGTTCCACTAGAGAAAACCATTTTTGTTATGCTTTGAGGACAAAGCTTCTCTAAAGGGGGTGGCAATGTTATGAATAAAATTTTCATAAAAAAAAAACAATAATTAAATAATAATATTAATACTAAATTAAATAATTTAATTAATTAATGGCCCATTAATTATGAAAGGGTAGAGGTCAAAAGATGTGACCACTCACCTCCGTGGCCAGTCAATGCCTATATAGGCACACCAACACGAAGGACTGTAATCAACATATCAGTTTTTTCAATACAATACAATTACTTATTTACTATTACTCACAATCAACATACAATTAAACATTTGTGCATTGTTTTTGTTGTCACAATATGCATCTCATATCATCTCATCTTCTTACTACTTGTGCATTGTTAAAGAAGAATTTGATCTTGAGAGAGAGAGAGTTGGAGAGACTTGATGAAGATTGTGAGTGTAATATCCCCAAAGGGAAACAACCAGTAATACACAGAAATATGCCAGACAGATATGGAAAATACAATGCTGGAGCCAGATCATGGAACAAGTACACATAGAATGCCAGAAAACTAAGCCATTTTATTAATCTGAAAGTACATAGAGAGGAGTACAAGATAATCAGAATGAGTGCACCTATCCTTGCCCTAGGCAAGTGGAGACCCTCTCAGAACAAATGATGGCTGCAAATAAGGACAGCGTCCTAGCTGGCTGAAGAGCTGCTGCTGGAATGCAATGGAACTGTGAACTGAAGACTAGAAGATGGCTGATATCAAGCCTCCAAACCCTCACCAATAAAAACGCTGTCTCTGCTAGTGACAGCGCAGAAACAGATAGAATGTTGGCCACAAAACCTCCAGATGAAATGATCAGCTCCTCAAGACTAGAAATGCTGGAAAACGCTGTCAAGCCCTACTCACATGACCCTGCTCATCAGATCAGCGTCCTCCCTGATGGATCTGCGTCCTAGATGCTCAGATCTACTGGATCTGAAGCCTCCAATCCAGATCTGTGTCCTATCCCTCCAGATCTGCGTCCTCCTAGATCAGATCTACTGTTATCTCTTCAGATCTGTGCTGGATCTGACAATATCTCCTCAGATCTGCAACCTCCAAGGCTGGATCTGATGTTATCTCTTCAGATCTAGGCTGGATCTACCAATATCTCCTCAGATCTGTAATCTCTCAAGCTGGATCTAATGCTATCTCTCCAGATCTGCACCCTACAGAACTAGATCTGCAAATATCTCCTCAGATCTGCAATCTCCAAGGCTGGATCTGATGTTATCTCTTCAGATCTAGGCTGGATCTGCCAATATCTCCTCAGATCTGTAATCTCTCAAGCTGGATCTAATGCTATCTCTCCAGATCTGCACCCTACAGAACTAGATCTGCAAATATCTCCTCAGATCTGCAATCTCCAAGGCTGGATCTGCCAATGTGTCTTCAGATCTGCGTCCTTCTCTTCCCTGGAACAGCGTCCTTCCTCTCAGATCTGAACTGCGTCCTTCCTCCCCCTGAAACAGCGTTCTGCCTTCTAGATCTGCGCAGCCACAAGAAGGGCTTCTTCCTCTCCAAATCTCCACCTGAAACTGCTGAAACTGAAGGATGTTACTCAGAAAATAACCTTACTAGGGCGGGCACTCGAAGTCCCCCGAAGCCAAGGGTGAAACCAGAAATAACCTTACCAGGGCAGGCACTCGAAGTCCCCCGAGGCTAAGGGTGAGATCTCCGATCGGAGACACTCGGTTGCACTAAACAGTGCTGCAGACCGACTAAACAACCGGCGTGCTGAAGCAGACAGAAGTCTAGCCCTCAATATCAATATCAAATCATGCATGCCCAAATGAGGTGAGAACCCCACCTTTTATAATGCTAAACTCCCTCCAAAACTTAACTGCGTCCTTCACTCTCCTTGGCCTGCGCAGTTAACCTTGGGTCAGCCTGATGCCTCCCCATCATACTCATGTAGACCCCCAAGGCCCCCTCTCTAAGTTATAACGTAAATCAACTAGGAAAAGAACACTTTATCTATAAAGTGAGGTGACTAAAGTGAGGTGACCCCTCTTATTTCTCACTTTATTTATTATTTCTAGCTAAAGCGGCAAAATTAGACAAAAATGAAATATTCCAATTAGCAAAGCTAATTGGGAATATTACAGTCTCCCCCGGCAAAACGTTGCTTGTCCTCAAGCAACTGAAGTGATGGATGCTATAAAGTCTGCTCGCTCTCCCAAGTGGCATCCTCCTCCGGCAAAAATTGCTTGTTCTCGAGCAATGCTCGAACAAGCCTACTCTCTAGCTGATGCGCCCTGCCAATACTGCAAAATGTGCCTGGGTCCCACTGAAACCTCTCTGTCTCCTGCATCACCCTGATATGAAGGGACATCTCAATGCCAGGATCCCAAACTGGCCTCTCATGGTACCAGCCAATCAATAGTCCTCCCGGATCCCATCGCCACTGTGGCCAATAATCGCACAAGTCCCATGGCTCGGACTGCTCACTGCCTCTGGCTATGACTGAAGACCATGACCGCTGCTGCTCTGCATCTATGACTGTGTAAGCTGGCCCATCAACCGTGAACCAACTCGTCACCTCTCTCCAATCAAGGCATGGAGTCGAAAATATAATGAGGAATATCTCCCTCCTGTGGATCCTCCATCTCCAAGCAATCATCCAGACAAAATGAGCCACCTTCCAACAAGGCAACTCCTGAAAATCTCCTTCCACCTCAAGCTCTGGTAATGAAGGTGGGCTGAAAATATGAACTTGGCAAGCATCATAGCTTACCCCATGCTGTCCTTCTCTCCACTCATGACAAGTGTAGAGTCTATGCCGATCCTGGGCTGCAAAATCATTGCCCTCCAATGGCAAAGTGAAAAACAATCCACCATAGAAGGTTCCTCCATCAATGAAGAACAAGCTGGCCCAAAACAACCCATCCATGAAGAATATGACATGGTCATCATGGATCACCCTAATGAGATGTTTGCTGAAGGTTCTACATGAGGATACATAATGCAAACAATCTCTCACAAGGATACAACGTAGTCTCATCCACTGCAACTTCAGAAAATTACATGGCAAGCAATGTACAAGATTCATCACGTCTACTAATGGATAGTAAATGGCTGAATATGACAACAACATAAGGCCAAACACTTGCCCATAGCTGCACAATGGATGAATATCAATCTCATGGCCCACCTCAAAAGAGAACACATATGTAGTAGTGGTGGCCATGCCTCCTCCCATGCTCCTATTAGAACATGTAGTGCAGAAAATACTCAAAGGCACATTCAGCTCATGTGTCTCTCTCATAATCAAGCCTCCCATACAAATCTGCCCATATGTTGGAAGTAAGATGGTACATGGATCCATAAATGAGTCCTCCATAGTGTTTTGGCATGCTATGAAGAAGAATGAACCATGTGCTGCAAGAAGATAACCCTCCTCATGCTTGGAAACCCAAGTCAAGAAGAATATGCCATAGATGTCTCTATCATCATTACCTCCTCTTTGTGCAATAAATATGAAGTGATCCTGGGACCTATGGGTTATAGATCCACCATATCTCTGCTGCGCACACTTCATCCATAATGTTCTGCTCCAAGGTGACAACGCTGGGAGCTCATGCAAATAAGCTCCTGTCAATACAAGACTCTGCTCTTTGACATGCTCCCTGTCAAAGACTCCTCTAATACTACTGCAACAAGTGTGGAATACTCCCCAAGACGGAAGTGTTTCCCCGTCATCATCAAAGATCAAGGAGATAGTGCCATCCCCTCTTCCTGCAACATCATGCAAAGTGTGAGAGCAAATCTGCCCTTGCTCTCCCAGAAACAAACCAAGCAACCAAACAATTTGCGGCCTCCCCATACTTCCATCATACAACTCATGTGATGAAGACATAACGAGTATCATAGCAACACCATGCATACATACTCTATGCTGCTCCATGATGCAAGTATCCAGCCATCTTTCCTCCACCCTCCGACTCTTAGGAAGAGTGTTTGCCAAGAGATGGCCAAACTCTTTCAAGAGTAACCAGCGCAGCCAAGCCTCCTGCTGCCTGGTAGCACCGATCTGCAAGTAGCCTCCTAGCTCCTTGCTCATCATCCCCATCCACTCAACCACTTGTGGATGCCTCCTTCTCCTCATCCTGGTACTCCTCCCATGAGGGCTACCATCCTCCCAAATCAAATTTCTGATTTTGCACTTCATGGGATTTTGAAGTATAAACTTCTCAAGGATCAATGAGACCCTATCAAGAATCAAATAGGTGGTAGGCAAAAACCTCCCATCATGATGTGTGTGGCTCAAGGAATGTCCAACACAAGCATGAGAGATGTTATCCATCCGGAGATGTCCCCCATCTTCTATCTGCTCTTGTGAGAAGGGAAGAAAGTCATTGCACCCCATGGTGTGTCGAAGTGCATCTCCAGTGAGATCTCTCCTTGAGACCTCCTCTTCATCCATAGTCTGCTCCATCGAATACCAACTCAAAATCTCTCGCCATACAACCTCAACACGTGGCTGATGTACCCTGTGCAACTCTAATCGTCTCATCCCATTATCCAGGTCAATATATGAGACCTGACTAGGTGGCTCTGCCTCTCTCTCTCTAATGGAAAGAGATGACCCAACAATACTGCTAGTCCCGTCCATGCATGCCTGAAGGGGAATGATCTGACGCTCCCTCGTGCCCTCTGGTTGTACCATCAGGGAATCCAATTGTTCCCCAATGCGGACCAACTTGGTCGCCGACTTGGCACAAGTCGCTCTCATACCCTCCAGCTCCTGGTCCTGCAACAAAATGGTCTCCCGTACTGACGCGGCCTTCTCCCTCAAAACTCGAAGGTCCGTCCGAAGCCGATGATACCGCTGTCTGCGACCATCATCCGATACCTCTGTATCCCCTAGTGCCTCATCGATAATGGATATATCTCCTGATACCTCACCCATCTGTCGTGTGCTGCTACCACCCGAAGACTCGGACATGGCTCCAGTCATCACCTCAGTGGGTGGCTCTACCGGGGTAGGCTCTACCTCCTCCACTACGATATCAACCGGCACGGTCAAGGAGGACTCTAATGATGGTGAGTCCTGTGTCACCCTAGGTGTATCCTCGAACTCCCTGCAATCCTGTGTGTCCTCATCCTCCAAGTGCGGGGTAACCACTTTAATGGTTTTCCTCTCCGATACTCGGTCAAGCTGGAAAGAGGTATCCAACTTGTCCACCCAAGCTTTTTCTGAGCGCCTGGATGACCCGTCAAGTGTCGGTAGATGGAATCTGTCCACTGTGCGCTGTAAGCCCCTATCATGTGAGTGCTTGTTCCCTCTGTGAAAGTTGTGAGGTCTACTATCACGCTGGAGCTGAACATAATCTCTACTAGCTGTGCGGTGGTCATCACGGTGGTATCCGTGCCCCTTGTGCTGCTCAGGGGGTTTGATGCCGCATCGATACTGGAGATAGCGCTCAAAGGGGAGAGTATCCATGAATGCCTATCCTAAATCCTGGTACTCTGCAAGAATGTCAGCCATCCGACCCGGATCTATCTCTCGCTGTGTTGCTGTTCCTGCGTCCTCTGGCAAGAATGTGGGCATGGTGGGACGTATGGGTGTACATGATGCCATATGCTGAGTGGCATCATGCTCCGGCAAATGGTGGGATGTGCCTGATCCCTCAACGATCTGAAAACCCCTTGGGGTTCCCCACCGCCTAACCTCCAACGCAGTGAGTCTCTGTGATATATCCTGTATGTATCGGAGCGCCTCTCCATATTTCCTCTCAAAATCATCACTTGCCATCAGCTCTTTCTGCTATGTGTCTACAGGCTCCTCAGAGACTGCGTGGCTGCTGCAAAACCATACTGCTGCTTAACTTCGACCTCCGATTTACCCACTGAAAACTACTCAGGAAATTCCAAGAATTTGGGAAGGTGATCCTTGCCCAAAACCCAGAAAAACCCAGAAAGCGTTTCTTCCAATTCCAAACTTCAAAATTTGACCCTTTATATTTGGCCCTTTTTCCAACTGCGTTTTTGGTATTGCAACTGCTATTGCTCTGTATGATCTCTTTTCTGATGTCATAGACCACAGGCTGAGCCAGAATTATGCTCTGATACCACTGTAATATCCCCAAAGGGAAACAACCAGTAATACACAGAAATATGCCAGACAGATATGGAAAATACAATGCTGGAGCCAGATCATGGAACAAGTACACATAGAATGCCAGAAAACTAAGCCATTTTATTAATCTGAAAGTACATAGAGAGGAGTACAAGATAATCAGAATGAGTGCACCTATCCTTGCCCTAGGCAAGTGGAGACCCTCTCAGAACAAATGATGGCTGCAAACAAGGACAGCGTCCTAGCTGGCTGAAGAGCTGCTATGAAGAGCTGCTGCTGGAATGCAATGGAACTGTGAACTGAAGACTAGAAGATGGCTGATATCAGGCCTCCAAACCCTCACCAATAAAAACGATGTCTCTGCTAGTGACAGCGCAGAAACAGATAGAATGCTGGCCCCAAAACCTCCAGATGAAATGATCAGCTCCTCAAGACTAGAAATGCTGGAAAACGCTGTCAAGCCCTACTCACATGACCCTGCTCATCAGATCAGCGTCCTCCCTGATGGATCTGCGTCCTAGATGCTCAGATCTACTGGATCTGAAGCCTCCAAACCAAATCTGCGTCCTATCCCTCCAAATCTGCGTCCTCCAAGGTCAGATCTACTATTATCTCTTCAGATCTATGCTGGATCTGTCAATATCTCCTCAGATCTGCAACCTCCAAGGCTGGATCTGATGTTATCTCTTCAGATCTAGGCTGGATCTGCCAATATCTCCTCAGATCTGCAATCTCCCAAGCTGGATCTAATGCTATCTCTCCAGATCTGCACCCTACCGAACTAGATCTGCAAATATCTCCTCAGATCTGCAATCTCCAAGGCTGGATCTGATGTTATCTCTTCAGATCTAGGCTGGATCTGCCAATATCTCCTCAGATCTGCAATCTCCCAAGCTGGATCTAATGCTATCTCTCCAGATCTGCACCCTACAGAACTGGATCTGCAAATATCTCCTCAGATCTGCAATCTCCAAGTCTGGATCTGTCAATGTGTCTTCAGAACTGCGTCCTTCTGTCTCCTGGAACAACGTCCTCTCTCTAAGCCTGATCTACGTCCTTTCTTCCCCTGAAACAACGTCCTTCTTCTCAGATCTGAACTGCGTCCTTCCTCCCCCTGAAACAGCGTTCTGCCTTCTAGATCTGCGCAGCCACAAGAAGGGCTTCTTCCTCTCCAAATCTCCACCTGAAACTGCTACCAATTCCCACTGAAACTGAAGGATGTTACTCAGAAAATAACCTTACTAGGGCGGGCACTCGAAGTCCCCCGAAGCTAAGGGTGAACCCAGAAATAACCTTACCAGGGCAGGCACTCGAAGTCCCCCGAGGCTAAGGGTGAGATCTCCGACCGGAGACACTCGGTTGCACTAAACAGTGCTGCAGACCGACTAAACAACCGGCGTGCTGAAGCAGACAGAAGTCTAGCCCTCAATATCAATATCAAATCATGCATGCCCAAATGAGGTGAGAACCCCACCTTTTATAATGCTAAACTCCCTCCAAAACCTTAACTGCGTCCTTCACTCTCCTTGGCCTGCGCAGTTAACCTTGGGTTAGCCTGATGCCTCCCCATCATACTCATGTGGACCCCCAAGGCCCCCTCTCTAAGTTACAACGTCAATCAACTAGGAAAATAACACTTTATTTATAAAGTGAGGTGACTAAAGTGAGGTGACCCCTCTTATTTCTCACTTTATTTATTATTTCTAACTAAAGCAGCAAAATTAAACAAAAATGAAATATTCCAATTAGCAAAGCTAATTGGGAATATTACACCCTCATAGTCAATTCCTTCCTTCTGCGCATACCCCTTTGCCACGAACCTGGCCTTGTACTTCTCCGCGCTACCATCTGCAGTGTATTTGATCTTGTAGATCCATCTTGATCCTACAACTGATCTATCCTTAGGTCTGGGTACAACTTCCCAGACATTATTCGTCATGATAGAACTGTACTCTTCTACCATGGCATCCACCCATACTTAGTGTTATATGGCTTCCTGAAAACTAGAGGGTTCTTCTACTTGAGCTACCAATGTTTGGTATCTGTCAGGTTGTCTATGCTGCCTTTTGTCAGTTTTGGGAGCTCCAATGAACTCCTCTACGTCCCTCAGTGTCTGTCGCGCCTCCCTATTGGTTCTACCACTGGTGCTAGGAGGCTCTCTCAATTCCTCCTCTTGTTCCTGCTATTCCATTTGTTGAGAACTACCACAATCTTCTCCTCCCGAGGAAATGTTGGTATTGGTCAATATACTCGATCCTGGTGTTTGTCCACCTGTCTGTCCTCCCCGCTACCCCTATTGTTGTTGGACTAAAGGAACCTCTACTAACTGATCCTCTGTTGGCATCTCACGAGATTTCTTGAAATCTCTATCTTCCATGAACTTTGCATCTCGCCTTACTACAATTTTCCTGCTGCTAGGAATGTAGATTATGTATGTTTTTGAGGTCTCGTATATCCTACAATATACCCCTTTTTTGTAGTCAGATCCAGTTTGCTACACTTCTCATCTGGAATGTGACAATATGCCAGGGTTTCGAATATCCAAAGGTGACTCACTTCCGGCTTCCTCCCTGTGAAGACTCCTTCAGGTGTTTTCTTCCCCAATGCTCTGTGAGGAGTTCTATTCTGAATATACATTGTTGTGTTACATGCCCCTACCCATAAGAATCTAGGCAAGTCTAGTTCATATAACATAGCTTTTGCGGCCCCAACAATAGTTTTGTTTTCCCGCTTCACTACCCCATTCTGCGATGGATTGTATGGAGTTGTCCACTCTCTCTTGATGCCCTCCTTTGCGCGGAAATGTGTGAAGTCTTTGTCTGTATATTCTCCATCATTATCTGAGCGCAATACCTTTAATTTCTTCCCTGTCATGTTCTCCACGAGAGCTTTAGACTCTTTGAACCGATCAAAGACCTCATCGTTGGTCTTTAGGAAGTATATCCAGGTTTTTCTGGAGTAATCATCAATGAAGGTGACAAATTATTCGCCACTGCTAAGAGCTCTAGTGGACATTGGGCCACAAATATCTGAGTGTATCAATCCTAATACATATTCTGCTCAGTTATCACTTATGGGAAAATTTGCCTTAGCAGACTTCCCTAGTACGCATCCTCTACATACGTCATCCTGCTCAGTATTGAGGACTGGAACTCCAGTGAAAGTCTCTCTGAGCATCCTTAGTGCTCCGTGGTGCAAGTGTCCCATTCACCTATGACAAAGTTCATTCAAATTTCTTTCACCATCAAGATTGTTGCCTATCAATGCCATTGGAGACACGAGCTGCAATCTGTATATTCTATTGCTTCAAGCTCTAATTTGCCTCTTCTTCTTCCATCTTGGATGTTTGACGTATACCTTCTTCCCAATGAAGTATACATCGTATCCCTTGTCCTGTAACTGGGACACTGAAATTAGATTCATTCCTAGCCCTGGCACATGCAGCACATTAGTGGCTCTGTTGTTGGTTCCTGCCTCCGTCTGAAACGTTATGGTGCCTATCCTTGCTAGAGTGCATTTCGTTATGTTTCCCATAGTGATCTGGAAGTCCATCTGCTCTTCCTAATAGCTCAAGAAATATTCTCATACTCCGGTCATGTGAGTCGAAGCCCCGCTATCAATGTACCAAACACCTACAGATGCTGAACTTGACAAACATGCATAGTCTTCTTCTAATCAGGAAGATAATTCAGAGACATCTAGATTTTCCATACTTATCTGCGCTATTTTTCCTTCGATTTCTTACACTTTTGAGGTCCAGCAAAATCTATGTCCCACCGAAGACTGCCATGCGCTGAACCTGAAGACTGATATGCGTTGAACCTGCTGCACAGCTCCCTCTGTCACCAGCAAATTTCGATCCAGAGATATTTCTCTCTATCAACTCACTCAGAGATTGATTTTCCAAGAAAATTTGTGCTCCTGGACTGGATTGCGCAATCCTTTAGGGAATCTGATTCACTGCCTACGCAGTCTCCTAATCTCCCTCTTCTGTTTAGCACTGGCTCTTCTGGATCTGTTTTCTTCACTTTGATACCATGTGAAAATTCTATTATCTGTAATCCTACTACAACAACTGATTAGATTTCTTCTATTTGTTTAACTGAACAAATTATTTATCGTGTATTACGGTAAATATCGAAATAAAATAAACTACAATCTTCATAATAAAAAATTCTGCAGAAATTAAATGCAAGGAAAAGTACTAGCACAAGTATAATCAGATTGACACAATTATTTTCGGACAATTGTCTGCGGAAAAACTCAATGTGGGAAAACCGGTGCAGCAGATGAGTGTTTCTTTATCATTCTTCAACAAAATCTCTTGTACAAAAATAACCAACAGAATAGAAGAGGAATATCTGTGAGAAATTTACAAACAATCTTCTCACTTGCACCACAGTGAAATTCTGACCCTGGAGAGGCCCTGTAGCTTCTCTGCATCTCACTGCATCAGCCTCTACGTGATGATTGCATAGTGCCAGCGTCACAGCCTCTGCGCTGTCCCTGCCACTGCGTCACTGCCTTTGCACTATCCCTCCTCTGCACTACTTCCTATAGTCTGATTTTGTACTCTCATCTCTTGCTGATGCCCTCTCTCTCCAACCTGCAACTCTCCCTCTAATTCGATTTCCTCTTGCCGAACTTCAGCGAGTGAGAAAATCGATCTTCTTGGGTAACTAAGTTTCTACCCAGTGTGTTTTCCAAATGCCCCATCAATTCCTTATAATCTTCTCATTGAAACTTCAAAGGTTGAGATTAAATTGCTAATCAACGGCTAAGATTAACTTGACTTTATCTCCGTTTTTTTAGAAGATTCACACTCTGTTTTATTAATACCCTTTAATTATTTTAATTTCCTAAGTTTATACTTAGGGTCCCATTAAAAATAATTAATTATTTCCATAAAACACACTCTGGGTGGAATTTTCCAAAACACTTTCTGGGTTCTTTTAAATACATGTTTCTAAGCCTCCCTACAAAATTTGAGACTTAGAGCACATCTGATGCTACAAGAAATCAACAAAAGGTCGAAGTACGACATCAAGATCAAAGTACAACATCAAGGACGAAGTGTTGCTTCAAGGTCGAGAGCTAAGTGCTTCAAGGTCGAAGTTGTTGCATCAAGATCCAAGTTGCTAGGTCGAAGATACTAATGCATCAAAGTGTTGTTGTTGTCGCTGCTTCATCTAGGTCGAAGAAAGTACTGGAAAGTGATCATCTATTGAAAAAGGAAAGGGTTGACTTGGTGTGGAGGAAGTTTGTGTCTAAGTAAAGAGTCTTGGATTATCTCAGGAAAACTATTGAAGGAAGAGTTGTTGATTGGGTTTTCCCCAAGATTGGGGTTTTTCCCTGGCTATCCACCTACATCTGGTGTCCTTGATCTTCCTGCTATTGTTTTGGTAATTGTTTGATCATTGATAAACTAAGATAAAAGAACATAAGAAAGTTAATAAGAACACAAGAATCTCACAAGTAATTATCAAGTGTAAGAAAATCTTTCTATCTTTTCGATTTTCTAACAGATAAATTGTTAAAATAATTAACAATTAAAAAAATAAATTCCAGTTGCTATAATAGGATTTCAATCTCGAAATTTTCACACATGAAATGCAAGTAAGTTTATTAGTGCTTGTAAAAGGAAATAGCTCAAGTAAATGGAAATATGTTCAATGAGATAGCTTAGATAATTTCTCAAAATTGTACAAGGTACAAGAATATAAGTTTCATAAGCATATAAGATTGTAAGTTGCTCAAAGTAAGTGATTTAACAAATGATATATCAATGATCAGCCAACTAAAGCAATGAAATGTGATGAAGCTTCAAAGCATTGTATGCTTGCAAAGTGAGCAAAGAACTTTAAAATAAATGAGCAAGTAGCCAATGAGCCTATAATGAGGCAAACATGAAGCAAATTGTCAAATTAACTAAATTGAACTTTACCACATGAATTGAGATGCTTGCATATAATGAAATAGGTTGCTCCAAAGTGAAATCCCAATTTGTACTTGAAAGCAAAACTTCAAATGCAAGGCATGAGATGGAAACTAGTACCAAAATCAAATTTAGAAAGTTAGATTGTGATGGTGAGATTGTGTTAATTCTTAAGGCATGCAAAATGAAAACTAAGAAAACAATGCAAGATCAATCCACCCACATGTCTCTCCTTCTAAATAAGAAGAAAATGATGCCTTGGGTGAAACCCAAGCTCCCACAAGAAAAACTAAGCCTTTTTATTAGATTGTTACAAAGATGAGAAACTTTCCAAAGGATCTCAACTAAAACTTCAAGAGGAATCTTTTACAACATATGAGGCTTTTCAAGCGCTAGATTTCCTTCTTGAAAGTCAAAATTAGAAACTAAGGTAAGTACAATGAGAATGCTCTCAAATTTGAAAATGTTAGGTGTCTCTTGGTATCCCAAAGATTACTCTCCAATGGTAGATGAAATCTTGCATAAGAAAAGGAGCTAGTCTTCCTTGTCCACGGCCTTACCAAGTGAGAGATCCTCCTCAAATGCCCACAGCCTAGCTAAATAGCAGCCCTCTTCAAATACCCACGACCTACTAGAAGATGAAATTTGAAGGCTTGAGAGGTCCTACAAAAAAATAGTTAAAGTTTTCCTCAAGTCCCTTGTTATCAACACTCCAACTATGAGTTGCAAACCAAAGATACAATTAGTGTATGTAAAACAAATAAATATCATGCAAATAATGTACAAGAAACCAAATCAAGTGATGGGAGTGAATCCCATCACTTGCTTTAGTTTAGAAAATGATCTCAAGTAACTAATATAAAATCAATGAACCACTATTTGAAAAGATTTAAAATATGAAATGTTTGCTTGTATACAAGCTATGTCCAAACGAATCTCTGCAAGAACACTTCTTCGTAAGATGAACTATGAGAATCCAAAAACAAATGAGATTTCTTTTGAAGATGCTTCAAGAGTGAGTTGGTCTCCCAAAGACTTCCCCTCACGCATGATTTAACAAAAATAATTCTTCTACAATACTCCAATCACACATTAGTCCATATAGATTTAGAGAAGCAAACAATGAATTGAAACTTCTTGAAATTCATTTGAAAATAAACTAGACCTTCCAACATCTAGAGCCTACTTCCAAATCAATTGTCACTAGCAAGTCTACAAGAGTATATGGAAAATTAAATAACTCAAAGCATAAATAGAAGAGATTAATAGCTCACAATGCACCATGCTCCAAAGGAAGAACACCCATGAATGGACCCCCAAAGTCTTTTTATTTCAATTCTTGAAGAGTGTACAAAGTAGCAGCGCTTCCGCAAGCACAATAGCTAGTAAACAATTGATATTACATAGTGAGAGCACATGGCTCTATTATATAGAAGTTTGGGAGCCAATCCCAAGGCAAATGTTGACAATCCCAAGACAAATGGGTGACCATCCCAATGCTCCTCCATGCAAATTCAAATTTCCCAAGAGGCAACTTGATTTCTTCCTTAGAGGCCCATGCGATCCTTCATGAGAGAGTTCGAATTAGATGAGGGGACATGTGGGAGAGTGAAGTGGAGTAGTAGGAGAACAGTCTCCACCTCACTGAAGTGAATTCTAATCCAATCTCAACTCAACTCATGATATCTCCTTGACGCTCAAGTTAACTCCCTCAAATCGTGGATCTTGTCACTGGAACTTGTTGTCTTCTCCACAAAAAAATCGATTTGCTTGATTTGTGGCTATGTGGAGTCCACATCACTTGGTAACTCAACTCTGACCTTTATATGAATTTCCACCTCATTTCCACATCATTTGAGCAAGTGTGTATATTTATTTTTCTCCATTTATTTAATTGTTGGCTTAATTTATTGCCAGATTTCCCACTAAACTTAGGAAAAGTGGGTTTTGAAGGTCTAGAACACACATTTTTTACCCCTCAAAGTGTGTCATAGTAGAAAGTTGAAAGTGAGAGGTTTTAATTTTAAGCACACATACCCCATACAACTTCTCTAGACATCACTTATTACATATTACATTCAGATTTTATTTAAATTTCCAACCTGCGGGAAATTTAATTAAAAAATAAAAAAAAACCCCTAGACCTAACCAAATTCCACGAAAATTTATGAGTGATCTAGTATGGTAATATACAATGACTCTAGACACTAGGACTTCTTGTAAAATCAGAAAGGCGGAAATATTTTCTTATCTTGATAATTACTTGTGATAATCTTGTGTTCTTATTAACTTTCTTGTGTTTTTCTTTAACTTTAGTTCATCAAGCAATTATCAAAACTATAACACGAAGATCAAAGACATCAGATGTAGGTGGACAGCCAAGGCAAAACCCCACTCTAGGGGAAAACATAATCAAAAACTCTTCCTTCAATAGTTTCACGAGATAATCCAAGATTCCTTGACCTAGACACAAAATTCCTCCAACCACCAAGTCAGGCCTTTCCTTATTCTGCAGATGATAACCTTCCAGCACCATCTTCGATCTAGAATAGCAACAACAATAATACTTCGATATAACAAAAACTTCGATCTAGTAGCAGCAGCAACTTCGACATAGCAACAACTGACAGTAGCAACTGAACTTTGACCTAGATGTAGAACTTCGACCTTGAAGCAGTACTTCAGCCTAGAAGCAACACTTTGACTTTGAAGCAACAACAGAACTTCGACCTTGATGCAGTACTTCAATCTTGCAGTAGTAGCCCAGAAAATCACACATGGGAGAGATAGATGTCATAGAAACTTTGATCCTACAACTCTTTCCTTCTTGCAACTTCGCACTTTTTCACTGCTTCTTCTTGGATATCGAACTTGTGTTAGTGATTGTCTTCCAAATGAATTGAATTGCACTGTATATATACCCTTTCTAGAGTTTGAATTATCTTCATGTAGGCCGACTTGAACAGGTAAGGACCAACTTGGTGTAGAGGTGACAAATGACTTATTTGACTAAAGAATAATTCTTTTTACATGATTCAAAAGCCTAGGAAGGGTCTCATTAAATGTACAATGAATCTAATGACTCAGTATAAATCCTAGAAGTCCTCAATGGGGACTTTGACCTAAAACATGATGACCCAAGCATGAAACCTATGCTTTAATAAGTCATAATAACAATAATAATAATAATAAATTCTTTCTTTTGATAAATATATTTCATTATGACACAAATACAATTATGAAGACCAAACCTAGTTACATCCTTCAACACTCCCTCTTAACTAGGGAGGTATTCATAATATACAAGTACAAGGAAGATCTCAAAACTTATAAACCATGAAGAGTTTATGGAAATTCTGCCTAGAAGTGACTTAATTAGATTATTAACCAATTTCTTAATGTTTCCTAAGTCTAAACTTAGGAAAAATGCTTAATTAATCAGTATTAATTAAGTCAAAGCGAGAATAATCACGAAACTCTCACGGATCGATCCGAAGATGATCCTAGCCACCGATTATGTTTTAATATTGGTCGTTGGTGCTCCAATAGTGGATTATAAGAAGAGATCGATGTGGTGATGGAGAAGATGCTTCAGTGGTTCGATTTCATTGTTAAATTGATTTCCTAAGTAGTAGCAGTCAGTTGTTGGAGAGAGAGTCAGAGATCGAAGCAGTGAGAGAGCAGCAGAGACAGTAAAACCGAAGAAAGATTTCCAAATCCGATGAGTGCATTGCAGAGAAAGGCCGAGATTTCTCCAAGAAGAAGTGTTGAGGCAACACAGAAGCTTCATTAAGCAATTCGATTTTGCTGGGGTGAAGTTGGTTTTCAGTTCCAAAGGCCGGAAAGTATTTCCAGAGTGCCGGAGGACCATTTTCCCAGTCAGCAAAAGGCAAGACAGCTTGATCTTCAATTGTTCTGGGCTAAGTGTGTAGCAGATTGCGCAGAGGTGACGCAGTAGTTGCGTTGAGAAAGAAGGGCGGCTTGAATTTCAGTAAGCAGTCAAGAGTCGAGATAGCTTGGAGTGAGGGTAAATTCCCTCAAGATATTTTTGCCAGTATTTCTCTGCAGGATTGCTAGTATTCGACATCCAGATTGTACTCAGATTATTTCACTGTTGCTTAATAATAAAACCCTCAGCAGTTGCACCGGTTTTCCCAAGTTGGGTTTTCTGGGGACTTTTGTCCAAAAATTATTGTGTTAATTGTATGTGTGTGTGCTAACATTTCTTCTAGAGTTTTATTCTTTCGTTGTTTTATTTGTGTAGATTGCAGTGTGATTTATTCAGTATTTGTCGTAGCAAACAACAAATAAAATATTAAATTAAATTAACAATTAGGAGAATAATTTCCAGTTGTTGGATTAGGATTCCAGTTTGGAATTTTCACATGGTATTAGAGCCAGGTTGATCAGCCGAAGAGCTCAGACGCGAAACAAAGGAATTTCGCTTTTCAGTGTGGGCAGCAGATCAAAATTCCCAAGGGCAGTGCAATCATTCTACCAGGAGGCCAAGCTGCTTGTGGAGGTTCGATCTTTCTAAGTGAGGGACAGAAAATTTTGATCTTTCTAGATCGAGTGATTCCAGATGCAGAGGGAGCAGCTCAAAATTTTCATTGGGCAAATCTCTAGCTGGACGCAGAGGGTTTTGCAGCGGATTACTAGTGCAGAACCAACGTCGGGGTGGAAGAAGGAAGAGCACACACATAGGGAAAATTACTCTCAGGGAACTTCTAGTCTCAAGAAGTTCGATATTTCCTTGCAGATTGGTAGTAGTTGTGAGTAGATCGTCTCACTCCAGAAGGGAGTGCGAGTAGCAGATCCACCAGCCGAGCAGCGGGAAAGAGGGAGATTTTGGGGGTTTATTTTCTCCAGTTTTGCAGCCTTGCAGGGATGACCGCACGAGATTTCCAAAGGAGGTTGTGCGAGTTAGCCAGAATGCAAATCTGGGCAGCAAATCGACTTCCAGTTGTCAGAAATAAGAGACGGAGGAAGTGTGAGTTCTCTAGTGTGAGTTGCAAAGAAAGGAAGGGTCCCAGCCAGGGACTAGGCTCGAAATGAGATAGTAGGGCATCAAATCCAAGAGGAGGAATACGAGACTCCAATGTCCTAGATGGGCAGGGTCCAGCGTAGTTGCAACAAGGAGATCAGTCAGATCAATTCCAAATTGTTGCAGCGGGACCATCACCTTTGCTACAGGGGCCCACAGTATTTATTTGCAGAATGGATCAGTGGTAGTTGGTGCAGTCAGATGCCAGAGTGACAGTTGCAGAGACTCGCAGCAATAAGATGTTGGGGAGCACAGTGCAGATTTGGCAGCAGTGCAGTTTGCACAGTATAAAGTCAGCAGCAGCGCAGAATCTTCAGTAGACAGTGCAGATGCTAGTAACAGTCAGGACTTGGGTGACAGGTGCATCATTCTAAACACAATTGGTTTAGTATTTTGGATGTTTTTCAGTCACAGATGTTGCAGTAGCAGCAACAACAGAGTTGCAGTGCAGATGCAGTTTTGGCAGCAGTACAACAGAGTCAGCAGCAGCACAGATGTAGCGATATGAAATTTGCGCAGGGTTGGTGGGCAGCAATAGCCAGACATCAGCATCGTGACAGGAGATGATGCAAGGACAGGGTGTTGTGGCAGCAGTTGCAGCACTAGAACACATTCCTCGCTAAGATGGAGTATTAGTTTTTGTAGCATCGGATCTGTTCTAGCCACGAAACTTTGTGGAGAGGCTAGAATACATGAAATCTCCAGAGCCCAAAAATCGTTTCTAGAAATTCCGCCTAGAAGTGACTTAATTAGATTATTAACCAATTTTTTAATGTTTCCTAAGTCTAAATTGGTTAATTAATCAGTATTAATTAAGTCAAGGCGAGAATAATCTAGAAACTCACACGGATCGGTTTGAAGATGATCCTAGCCATCGATTATGTTTTAAACTTGGTCGTTGGTGCTCCAACGGTGGATTATAAGAAGACATCGATGTGGTGATGGAGAAGACACTTTAGGAAAGACTTACAACTTGACCAAGGTTCTTGATGGTGAACAATTTGGATAAGGCTTCATACATCTCTTGAGCGAAGTAAATGTTGGAAAATGTATGGGATAAGGTTATCATTTATACCATCTACCATTAGGCTCATAGCCAATATTTCCAATTCTCTAAACTTTGCTTTTTCAGCATCATTTGATTCCTCTATAAGCTTCTTCACTTGTCCTTTGACAAGATCCAAGACTTTGTTCTTTTCGAGGATGAGATCTATCCTCTTTTTCCATGACCTGTAATTTGATGCTCCTTCTAATTTGTTCTCACCCTTTAATGAGTTAGACATGGTTCTTGAAGATAGTGGACTCCTCTCCTTATGTCATCCCTTTTGATGACCCTTATTCAACATTCAACAGATCTTCAGGCTGTCGTTTTCCTTCTTCATCTTAGCTCTGAAACCATGTTGTAAAATCATAAAGGAAGAAAGATTTTCTTATCTTGATAATTACTTGTGATATTCTTATGTTCTTATTAACTCTCTCGTGTTCTTCTTTAACTTTAGTTCATCAAGCAATTATCAAAACTATAACACGAAGATCAAAGACACCAGATGTAGGCTGATAGCCAGGGAAAAACCCCACTCTAGGGGAAAACCCAGTCAACAACACTTCCTGCAATAGTTTCACAAGATAATCCAAGACTCCTTGACCTAGACCTAGACTTCCTCCAACCACCAAGTCAGCCCTTTCCTTCTTCTGCAGATGATAACCTTCCAGCACCATCTTCGATCTAGAATAGCAGCAGCAACAGTAATACTTCGATGCAGCAAAAACTTCGATCTAGTAGCAACAGCAACTTCAACCTAGCAGCAACTAAACTTTGACCTAGGTGCAGTACTTCGACCTTGAAGCAGTACATCGACCTAGAAGCAGCACTTTGACTTTGAAGCAACAACAAAACTTCGATCTTGATGCAATACTTTGATCTTGCAGAAGTAGCCCAGAAAATCACACGTGGGAGACAAATGCCCTAGAAACTTCGATCTTGCAACTCCTTTCCTTCTTCCTGCAACTTCAAACTTTTTCATTGCTTCTTCTTGCATATCGAACTTGTGTGAGTGATTGTCTTCCTAATGAATCGAACTGCACTGTATATATACCCTTTTCTAGAGTTTGAACTACCTTCATGTAGGCCGACTTGAACAGGTAAGGGCCAATTTGGTGTGGAGGTGACAAATGTCTTATTTGACTCTAAAATAATTCTTTTTACATGATTCAAAAGCCCAAGAAGGGTCTCATTAAATGTTCAATGACTCTAATGACTCATTATAAATCCTAGAAGTCCTCAATGGGGACTTTGACCTAAAACATGATGACCACAGCATGAAACCTATGCTTTAATAAGTCATAATAACAATAATAAAAAAATATTTTTCTTTCTTTTGATAAATAAATTTCATTATGACCCAAATACAATTATAAAGATCAAACCTAGTTACATTCTTCAACACTCCCTCTTAACTAGGGACGTACTCATAATGACATATACAAGTACAAAGAAGATCTCAAAACTTATGAACCATGAAAATTTTAGGCACCGCAATGTTAGTTTTTGTAGCATCAGATGTGTTCTAGCCACGAAACTTTTTAGAGAGGCTAGAATACATGAGATCTCCAGAACCTAGAAATCATTTCTGGAAATTTTGTTGTAATATTCCCTTTTTTGGTGTCACCTACGACAGGGTTAGGTTGGACTTCCAAAGTTAGGAGTAGACAGGTCACAGGTATAGATTGGTGCTATCAGCAGGCTCAGGGGCTTTTTGGAGGAGTTTTGAGGAGTTTCCATGGTGTCCGGTGGCATTCGCTTGATATATTCCATCATCCGAGCAATTTGGCTTTCGTTCCAGTGCATTCCGACAACTTTCGGAAATTTGAGTTATTTGTGGGCTTAACTCAGCTGATTACGCTCAAGGTGGCATTCCATGAGGAATACATGATGGAACACTTTAGTGTAATAGCTCATTGGAACCGAGACGAGGATACTTACATGATGGGATGGTTAGGCATGAGTTTCAGTGACCAGAGGAGACATGGTAGACGATTTACTCTTTTCTGCATTAAAAATGAATATTTTAATAAGAGGGGAAAGTGCACCATGAATAAAATAATAATAAAATAATGCTCTAGAAGGCTCCAAGAGATCTATAAAAGAAAGGGAGGAGGCCATTGAGGGATATCTTTTGGGATCATATCATTTTATTGTATGAGAGGTGTGAGATGTGGTTCTCTACTTCAGCCATAGCCCCAGGACGGAAACCCTCGGGTGATTTGTGAGTGTTGGACGAAAACCCAACTCTCTTGAGGAGACTTCACTCAGAAGTTTCGCAGAGCTTCAGGGATTGGTGTGAGGATCATTCAGATCTTCAACTTGTGCTTCATCATCTTCAGTGGGTTCAGTGACAGTTGTTGCCAGAGGGAGAGTGCAACAGTTCAGTTTTGGAGGCCATCGCCATGTAGCAGTGCAGCAGCTCATCTTCGTGGCCAGTTCTCCGTCTCAGCTCTTTCTTTGGGTCAGATGTATTTGTAACCCTAGTTATTATCTATACTAAAATGTTGAGATTCTTCCTATTTGATGTGTTGATAGATTGCAATGCTTATGTGTTTATTTTACATGGCAATCTTCTGTTGAGTAAATAGTGATTTTCCAGCATATTGTGGAGTTTAGTTATTTTTTTGCATTTCTAATTAAAATATCCCATCCGGGATATTACAGTGGTATCAAAGCCTTGGTCTTGGCTCAACCTATGGGTTTTTCAGTTTCCGGTTTCATTGGTTACTGAGGGTTTTACTGCATATTCACTTTAAAGGAAGATCAAAGGTTTATTATTTTTACAAGCAGTGTCGAATCTGGAGAAGTTGCATGTCAAATGTGACAAATGCTCAACAAATCGTTGTCTGATGAGAAAAATGTGTGATGCATAATAATGATTCGACAAATTTGATATTGTGAAGTCAAAATGAGGACTGTAACATATTATTAAAGCACAAGGGCCGTCAAACTTATTAGAGGTCGAATTTATATCGGGCAATTTAATTAAGGGGGCCATTATAATTTTCTTATGGAGCTGCTAACAGCGGAATGTTTAATTGGTAAAGCCATGGAGTAACATTTTTAGAGGCCACATTGTCACATTGCTGAGAGCCGGAGCCGGAGCCGAATGAGCGCATTTATGGAGCCGAACCTTGTTGTATTTACGTATTTACCTGACGCCAAGTCACTTGTGAGCATAAGGCGACGACGTCCTCAGCGTGGCTAATCGGTGATCGATGCATCCACTTAATACAGTCCCTGTCATTAATTATATTTCCAAGTGAATATCTCAGATCAGTTTAAAGATACGCAAGCCAAAATCAAAAGAAGGGTTGGCAAGGACATGTTTAGTCGACAGTCGAGCGAGTGGAAGCCGCCATTATTTTGTTGTTGGAGTAAACTGATTGGTCGAAAATTCGTCGAGTAGCTAACACTGATCAGAAGCCAAACTTGTCATTCGGAGGCGGAAATCACATCACATGGCACACTTGCAAGAGCCAAGACGAATCAAATCGAGGGCCATGGTTATATCTCTGGCACAATCGAGTTTCCCCAAATCAGGCGGAGTCTGCCCAGAACGAGGAATGAGTTTGACAACTCAGAAGTCGTGAAATAATTTCACTGCTGGGAGTGAGACAGATCCGAGGGGGACCAATTATTCTTCCATGCTTCAGATCATCATCTACAGCGATCTTGATGTTGTCTAAGCAGCAAAACCCACATTCTCCATATAAAATTTTCATGGTCATTCATAACCCAAAATAATCCTCAAATTGGAACTAACTCTAATGCGGAAGCTATCTTTTCCATTGATGGTTAAAACCATATATCAAAACCTATTTTGATATTTCCTTGAACTTTAGTTTAAAACCCAAATAAAAGAATTATTAAATTTGGAATTACATCCTTTGCTCATGCACTATGGTTTAAAAACCCAAAACACCACATAATATCATATCCGCTTATAACACTTTATAACTTACCCCTTTCCACCGGTCAATATCTGCACATATGTCGAGGCTCTATTTAAATCAAATATGGCCCACACGTACCTTTATACTGACGGTCTTTATCGCTCATACATCCGACTTTGGTTTAAACCCAAAGTTACCAACATATAACCATATGAACTTTCGGCCCCACAGCTTCACATTCATTAGAAATTCAACTTTGGATAAAACCCATAAAATTTCGCCCCACATATATTTCAACCCGCATATCATAACATTCTTCAAAACATGAACTTTGGTTAAGTCGAATTGTGACTTTAATTTTAAAACCCAATTGCCGATCATATATTAATCCGGCCCCACAACTTTATTAGCATACCTTTTTCATCGTCCATCATTCATTCAATTGGACGGCTATCACGTAGCAAGGGTTCACAAGACTTAACGTTTCAAATCTACACGAAAGCAATGGTTTCGGAATACCGCCGATGCTACATGTCGTTGCCTAAACGCTATCGCGTTCGTTTCAACGATTACCGCTTACCACCTTAGTGCTACGCGAAAACCATTAGTGGTTTCCAAAACCACTTTCACTGTTCTGGTTGTCATTACTCATGGTTCAGCATTCTTTTGACCAAAGTTCCTCTCTGGCTTACTCTTTCCAACTGCGCCTTCTTCGAAGTTCCACTCCTGTGCTATTAATTATGTCGATAACCAGAGATTTTCTGCTCCTCTGTGTTGGATACTCTTCCGCATAACTCCACACAAATAATTATGCTTTCTCTGTGCCATTTCTTCTTTCGACAGGTTCATTGGATTCACCACTCCTCATTTAAAAGTTGCGCGAAACCCCTTATGGGGTTTCCAAACCACTCGGGGGGTTTCCAAACCACTCCTCTGTTCCTTCACTCCAATTCCATGCCAGAATACGGTTCTTCAAACAATATGTCAGTGTGATGTAAATAATCAGATATTTCTTAAATATCAATTGCAATTAACCCTTCTTCCAGTCCTGATCCGAATCACTGTTCGATCAGATATACTTGTGATACACATAGTCCAATGTATCCAAATGCCGAATTGGAAAAATCATTTTCTTTCCTGTGTCATCGATCCTTTCAGTGATCGATACACCTCAACTTATATGTCTTCTCAGATATGTATGCAACCTTCTTATGCACCTCGGCCCAATTCACAATTGTAACCCTATCTCGGTATTTCCATCAAACTGTTCAATGGTATACAGAACACAATTCAAACCCTATACAGAGTTTTATTCACACACTGTTCATAAACTCTGAGTATTTCTCACACATAGTTCAATTAATCAATGCACACATAATTCAGGAACAATCTCTTTATATATAAACAAACATTTACATAGGTTTCTTCTTCCCTCAGGCATGATTTTCTGATAAATGGCCTTTCTGACAAATTTGCCCGTAGGCTTACAACAAACCTCTGTTCGTCCAAAAAAACCTACTTTCTACTATTCTCTGTTGTCTACTACTACCTTTTGCCTTGAGGCTTTACAATTTATACAAAAGATTATGAACCAATTTAGGTTCAGATCCTCCATTATCTCAACAAAATCCTCAAAATCCTAAAATCTATCTTTTATCCCTAAGGATCCTCTTTAATCCCATAAAATCATGAAACTAATTCTAACTTAAGATTTACAATCAAATCTCAAATCTCTCATTCCCTATGAAATCTAAACCATCCTAATTCTCTCATGTTCTCCAATTATTCGAGAACATTTACAAATTCCTCACAATACTTAATATCTCTCATTAAAATCACTCAAAAACATTAATAATTACATAAGAAACCAATATTCTTTTAAAAACACAAGACCCCTATGTCTATTAAAATACAAAGGATTTTCTTGCGCCTAATGCCCCTACATCAGATCTCCTGTGTAGACGCAATCTATCAAATTTTAGAACGTGCGCTTGTACGATTACCAAGGTCGAGGAAAAATTATCGAGGGTCAAGATTGCAGGCCGTGTGTATCAAAGAGAGGCGACAAGGCACTACAGAAGGACCGCAAGCTTCAACAATCCAACATCATAGTGTCGTGCGAAGAGATGGCAACGAGTTGAGTGGCCATCAGATCAAATGTTGTACAAGTCGTCGGCTTAATGGCAACCGAATTTTGCTGGGTCAGAATTTCTATTGCCTGGATCACAGAGAGAATCCAAAAGGTTGACACACCTATGCACTAAGTGGTGGGTCCCGCGTATTTGTGATTTGGGTGCTGAGGACAAAGGGCAATTTGTGTGGCAGAATAGCAGCAATTTTATGTAAGAGGCCATACTTATTAAAAGAATTATGGTGTCAAATATTCTTTGTGCGTGGATATTCGTGGCACTAATTTCTAAGTCTGTTGGAGTCGTTCTGGGTTGTGGAGGTCGTGACAACATCGCTGGCTAAGACTATGGTTTACATCTTATGGATTAAACTGGTGAATGCTTGAAGACTGAGCACTATTCCTCTCCACTGTTTGCTGAAATGTGTTAATTTATAGTGGGTTTTGAAGAGACCAGTATTGAAAGGGAGTTGGGAAGGGCGAGCCCAATTGTTCCAGATTTCCTTGCATCAAAAATTCCAACTGTTTGATGTGCATATGAGGTCTGTAAAATTTAAAATGGAGTTGTATGTTGTAGCTTTGCACATATAACTGAGAATTAGATGGAGATGAGGCTGTTGTAGCAGAATTATTTAAATTTACTTGTAGCAGAGGTGTACAAGAAGCTGTCAACCGTGCTGAGGAAATGTCGCTATATCAGGTTCCTCTATTAGGCCCATTATGATGCATTCTCCTTTATCATATGTATTATGGTAGCCTCCAGATTGTTGTAATTTGTGTTAGCTATACATGACATTTTCTGAATATAATCTGTTATCAAAATTGTTGGCCTATCACTAAAACTACACCTATATCACTATAAAAACTCAATAAAACAATGACCACATCATTGGTTGAATCATGGAAGAACTCCTAAACAAATTGAAGAGACTAAACAATGTAGGAGTTAGTTCCTTGAAACAGAACAACAGACCCTTCTCCAAGAAGGTACATAATTTGCTCCAACAAAAGCACCCGAGAAATTTACAAAAGGAGAGAGAAGTGGGAAATTGGCTTTATGCACTTGGGATGGACTTAAAGAGCGAAAGGTTAGAAAATGACTTTCCCATGTTGGAGAAACTAGAATCCTACCTTTCAAAGGTAGAGCAATCTGATTGGAGTTTAAATTGGGCTTTGGAGCCATCTATGCTTGCATTGGTACAAGCTAGACTCTTGGAACATCCAAGTGAGAGAGTCAAGCTTATAGCTGCCTCTTGTTTCAGTGATATTTTGAGGATAACAGCACCCTTCCCTCCCTACAATGATGACATTATGAAAAGAATTTTCAGATTGATAGTAGGAACCTTTCGAGATTTGGACAACTGTGCAGGCTCTACATTTGGGAGGAAGCTTAAGGTTTTAGAAGTCATGGCCATGACCCGGACTCATGAGATCATGTTTGACTTTGAGTGTGATGGCTTGATTCTGCAGATGTTCCAATGCTTCTTCAGCATTAGGAGACATCATTCTGACAGTAATAGCACACATGCAGTCCATCCTATCGTCATGTATGGGAATCCGTGAGGCCATTTGCTGGGAGTTGCAGACTAGGTTGTTGAGCATTTGGAGGAGAGAGCAGTTGGTCTCACCTGCTGCTTATGAACTAGCCCAAGGGCTGGTTGAGCAGAACATTGAGCTTTTCAGGAGACAATTGACCAAGGAGGAGTTGTTCCAGTTTGGTGGATCATGCAGCAGAAATGAACTGAGGAGGAAGGGACTTTGCTTCATTTGCAAAGGACCATGGGGGCCTGATCACTCATGTTTGAGAGATACAGATGAGGTGGCAGAGGTAGAGCGGGTAGATGTTCCTTCTGAATGTCAGGATGAGGACTCTTCTCCAGATGAGTCCATGGGATCAGATGATGATGCTTCTAGGGAGCGAGAGCGGTCATGCAGAGTTGATGGCAGTAGGTCGAAGCTGCATTCCAGTGTGCAGGGTAAGCAGTCAGGGGACTCTACAAGAGATACTTTGGGTGATGAGTCACTTGTGACGATTCAGCCAGAGCAGCATATGATGGAGCCTGAGCCAGCAGAGGAGAAAACTATGCACATCATGCATGATAGTCCTTTGGGGAAGAGCCAGATGGAGACTCACATTGATTCTATGATGGATATGCAGCTAACCTTGGGGACAACCACTGAGGAGCAATTAGATGCACAGACACCGAGTACGGTGACAGCAGTTGCAGATCCATATCCTCTAGAGATGTTGGAGGTTGATGGGATAGTTCTGCAGGGGGCTAGGGGACAACAAGAGCATTACATTCCCGATGAGAGGGATGAGTTGTTAAAGATTGTGGAGCATCCATCTTTGGGTCGACACATTGATGAGGTGCAGATAGATGTACATGTAGTCAGCAGAGCTGCAGTACTTTCAGTGAGTAGCACTCTCCAGGAGTACATCGATGGGGCTTGCAACACATCTTGCCCACTTTGGCCCATTATAGAGAGAGGGGCTTTCTTCTACAGGCAGCTTTCATTGGCAGATAAGGCAGAGCAGTGTGAGCTGATTACAGGCTGGCGACAACACTCCAGGCGTGTTCCATATGCAGTTGTTGCTACATTGGCTTCTTCTTCCAAGATGGATTGGCGGAAGATCATGAGTTGGTACCCTCTTGATGGCACGATATTCTTCGTAGGGAGCATAGCAAAGCAGGGGCCCTTAGACATGACAGATGATACAGATTCCAGTTGGCAGTGGGGCACAGATCAGCATTTCTTCAGCATCCCATCCCGGTTTCAGGAGAGCAGGATCAGCATTGTATTTAGTCAGGGGTTAGATTGGAGAGAGGTGATGAGTTGGTACACAGTTGGTGGGACAACTTACAACGTCATAGATACAGCGCAGCAGGAGACGTGGTCTTCACATCTTAAAGCATCAGTTATAGCCAGAGGCAGTACGCAGTCCGAGCAGTGGGACTTGGGCAGTGATTGGCCATCGTGGCATGGGGATCCGGGAGGATTGTTTGATGACAGGTACAGAGAGAGATAAATTTGGGATCCCAGCATTGAGGGGTCTATTCCGGGTGGCTTGACACAGGCACATAGTAGCACCAGGAGGTTTGTATGGGATCCAGGCATTGGGTCTCAGTTGCATCGGGCCGACAGAGTGGCCCACATATTTGGATTGCTTGAGGGCAAGAAATCTTGGGGAGAAAGGTGTGTAATATTCCCTTTTTTGGTGTCACCTATGACAGGGTTAGGTTGGACTTCCAGAGTTAGGAGCAGACAAGTCACATGTATGGATTGGTGCTATCAGCGAGCTCAGGGGATTTTTGGAGGAGTTTTGAGGAGTTTCCATGGTGTCTGGTGGCATTCGCTTGATATATTCCATCATCCGAGCAATTTGGCTTTCGTTCTAGTGCATTCCGACAACTTTCGGAAATTTGAGTTATTTGTGGGCTTAACTCAACTGATTACGTTCAAGGTGGCATTCCAGGAGGAATACATGATGAAACATCTTAGTGTAATAGCTCATTGGAATCGAGACGAGGATACTTACATGATGGGATGGTTGGGCATGAGTTTCAGTGACCAGAGGAGACATGGTAACCGATTTACTCTTATGCATTAAAAAGGAATATTTTAATAAGAGGGAAAAGTGCACCATGAATAAAATAATGCTCTAAAAGGCTCTAAGAGATCTATAAAAGAAAGGGAGGAGGCCATTGAGGGATATCTTTTGGGATCATATCATTTTATTGTATGAGAGGTGTGAGACGTGGTTCTCTACTTCAACCATAGCCCCAGGACGGAAACCCTCGGGTGGTTTGTGAGTGTTGGACGAAAACCCAACTCTCTTGAGGAGACTTCACTCAGAAGTTTCGCAGAGCTTCAAGGATTGGTGTGAGGATCATTCAGATCTTCAACTTGTGCTTCATCATCTTCAGTGGGTTCAGTGACAGCTGTTGCCGGAGGGAGAGTGCAGCAGTTCAGTTTTGGAGGCCATCGTCATGTAGCAGTGCAGCAGCTCATCTTGGTGGCCAGTTCTCCGTCTCAGCTCTTTCTTTGGGTCAAATGTATTTGTAACCCCAGTTATTATCTATAATAAAATGCTGAGATTCTTCTATTTGATGTGTTGATAGATTGCAGTGCTTATGTGTTTATTTTACATGGCAATCTTCTGTTGAGTAAATAGTGATTTTACGGCATATTGTGGAGTTATTTTTCTACATTTTTAATTAAAATATCCCATCCGGGATATTACATCCACCTAGAAGTGACTATTAGATTATTGACCAATTTTTTTAATGTTTCCTAAGTATAAACTTAGGAAAACTGGTTAATTTATCAGTATTAATTGATTTCAAGCGAGAATAATCTAGAAACTAACACGGATCGATTTGAAGATGATCCTAGCCATCGATTATGTTTTAATCTTGGTCATTGGTGCTCCAACAGTGAATTATAAGAAGAGATCGATGTGGTGATGGAGAAGACACTTCAGCTGTTCGATTTCATTGGCATATCGATTTCCTGAGTAGCAGCAATCAGTTGTCAGAGAGAGAGTCAGAGATCGAAGCAGTGAAAGAGGGGCAGAGACAGTGAAGCTCGACAAAGATTTCCAGATCCGGTGAATGCATTGCAAAGAAAGGCTGAGATTTCTTTAGGAAGCAGCGGAGAGGCAACACAAAAGCTTCAGTAAGCAATTCGATTTTGCTGGGGTGAAGCTGGTTTTCAGTTCCAGAGGTTGGAGAGTATTTCCAGAGTGCCGAAGGGTCAGTTTCCCAGTCACTAGAAGGCAGGACGGTTTGATCTTCAGCTGTTCTGGGCTAAGTGTGTAGCAGACTACGCAGAGATAACGTAGTAGTTGCGCTGAGCAAGAAGGACATCTTGATTTTCAGTAAGCAGTCAAGAGCTGGGATTGCTTGGAGTGAGGGTAAATTCCCTCAAGATATTTTTCCAATATTTTCTCTACCGAATTGCCAGTGTTCGGCATCCAGATTGAACTCAGATTATTTCACTGCAGCTTAATAATAAAACCCTCAGCTACTGCAATGGTTTTCCCAATTTGGGTTTTTCCGGGGACTTTTGTCCAAAAATAATTGTGCTATTTTTATGTGTGCGCTATCATTTCTTCCAGCATTTTATTCTTTCGCAAGTTCATTTGTGTAGATTGCAGTGTGATTTATTCAGTATTTGTCATAGAAAACAAGTAAATTGTTAATTAAATTAACAATTAGGAGAATAATTTACAGTTGCTGGATTAGGATTTCGGTTTGGTATTAGAGCTAGGTTGATCAGCCCGAGAGCTAAGAGGCGAAACAAAGGAATTTCGTTGTTCAGTGTGGGCAGTAGATCGAAATTCCTAGGGAAGCACAGTCATTCTACTAGGAGTTCGAGTTGCTTGTGGAGGTTCGATTTTTCTGAGTGAGGGGCAGAAAAATTAGATCTTTCTAGATCGAGTGATTCGAGAGGCAAAGGGAGCAGCTCATAAGTTTCATTGGGCAAATATCTAGCTGGACAGAGAGGGTTTTGCAACAGATTGCTAGTACAGAACCAATGTCGGGGTGGAAGAAGGAAGAGCACACACAAAGGGAAAATTTCTCTCAGGGAACTTCTACTCTCAAGAAGTTTGATGTTTCCTTGCAAATTGGCAGTAGTTGTGAGCATATCGTCTCACTCCAAAAGGGAGTGCGAGTATCAGATCCAGCGACCAAGCAACGGGAAAGAGGGAGATTTTCGGGTTTATTTTCTCCAGTTTTGAGTTTCACAGATTTTGCAGCCTTGTAGGGATGACCGCACGAGATTGCGAAAGGAGGTTGTGCGAGTTAGCCAGAATGCAAATTTGGGCAGCAGTTCGACTTCCAATTGTTGGAAATAAGTGTTGGAAGAAGTGTGAGTTGCAAAGAAAGAAACGGTCCCAACCAGGGACTAGGCTCGAAAGGAGATAGTGGGGCACCAGATCCAAGAGGAGGAGTATGAGACTCCAGTGTGCTAGATGGGCAGGGTCCAACGCAGTTGCAACAAGGTGATCAGTCAGATCAGTTCCAGATTGTTGCAGCAGGACCAACACCTTTGCTACAGGGGCCCACAGTATTCAGTAGCAGGATGGATCAGAGACAATTGGTGCAGTCAGATGCCAGAGTGACAGTTTCAGAGACTAGCAGCAGTCAAATGCAAGGGAGTGCAGTGCAGTTGGCACAGTGCAGAGTCAGCAACAGCACAGAGTCTTCAGTAGACAATGCAGATGCTAGTAGCAATCAGGATTCGAGTGACAGAGGCATCATACTGAACACAGTTGGTTAAGTATTTTGGATTTTTTTCAGTTGCAGTAGCAGCACCAACAAAGTCGAGTGCAGATGCAGTGCTGGCAGTGGTACAATAGAGTCAGTAACAGCACAGATGCAGCGATATCATAGTTGTGCAGTGGTTCGTGAGCACCAGTAGCCAGACATCAACATCATGACAAGAGATGATGCAGAGACAGGGTGTTGTGGCAGCAGTTGCAGCACTAGAACACATTCCTCGCTAAGAGGGAGTGTTAGATTTTGTAGCATCGGATGTGTTCTACCCACGAAACTTTGCGGAGAGGCAAGAATATATGAAATCTCCAGAACCCAAAAATCGTTTCGGGAAATTCCGCCTAGAAGGGACTTAATTAGATTATTAACCAATTTTTTAATGTTTCCTAAGTCTAAACTTAGGAAACCTGGTTAATTAATCAATATTAATTAAGTCAAGGTGAAAATAATCTAGAAACTCACATGGATCGATCCGAAGATGATCCTAGCCATCGATTATGTTTTAATCTTGGTCATTGGTGCTCCATCAGTGAATTGTAAGAAGAGATCGATGTGGTGATGGAGAAGACACTTTAGCAATTCGATTTCATTGGCAAATCGATTTCCTGAGTAGCAGCAATCAGTTGCTGCAGAGAGCGTGAGAGATCGAAGCAGTAACAGAGGGGCAGAGTCAGTGAATCCGGAGGAAGATTTCCAAATTTGGTGAGTATAGAAAGGACAAGATTTCTCAAAGAAGCAGCAGAGAGGCAGCGCAAAAGCTTCAGTGAGCAATTCGATTTTGCTAGGTGAAGTTGGTTTTCAGTTCCAGAGGCCAGAAAGAATTTCTAGAGTGTCGGAGGGTCAGTTTCCCAGTCAGCAGAATACAAGATGGCTTGATCTTCAGTGGTTCCAGGCTAAGTGTTTAGCAGACTGCGCAGAGGTGGCACAGTAGCTGCGCTGAGTAAGGACGGCTTGATTTTCAGTAAGCAGTCAAGAGCCAAGATTGCTTGGAGTGAGGGTAAATTCCCTCAAGATATTTTGGGCAGTATTTTCTTTGCAAGATTGCCAATGTTCGGCATCCAAATTGTACTCAGATTATTTCACTGCTGCTTAATAATAAAACCCTCAGCTGTTGCACCAGTTTTCCCAAGTTGGGTTTTTCTGGGGACTTTTGTCCAAAAATAATTGTGTTAGTTTTGTGTGTGTTAGCATTTCTTCTAGGGTTTTATTCTTCCACAATTTTATTTGTGCAGATGCAATGTGATTTATTCAATATTTGTCGTAGCAAACAACAAATAAATTGTTAAATTAAATTAACGATTAGGAAAATAGTTTCCAGTTGTTGCAATAGGATTCCGGTTTGGAATTTTGACACGCAATGCCATGGACTAGATTGCTGGCGAGGGAAATGTATCCAGGTCCTCTAACAATTTAGGTACTCACAGTGCCACGGACTAGATCTTGACCAGGGAAATCTATCCAACTGGGAGTCGAGACTAAGGCGAACTAAAGCTTTCAGCCACGCTAGGTACCATTAGGCTTACTTGCTAACCATCAACCTAGGGGTCTAGGTGCGTATCTGAGGTAAGAGCTTTATGACCGACGCCACCCTCCCCACTTCAGGATCCAGACATCAACACAAAGTGTCAGCCAGATGTCCTCCCAGGCAATGTGTGTTACACACAAAGCCTCAACACCCTGATTATTCAAATCAGTAACAAATCTCTCCCGATCAAACAAATCGGTAACATCAAGCATGTAAAACATGCTTCCAAAACTCTAAGAGATTTACCTGTACAAACACAACCCCAATCAGTAACAACCTTTCAAATACACACAAGTAAACACAAACCTCCGGGGTCTTCAAACATCTTGATGTTGCTTCACAATTCATCATAGTAGGACTTAGAGGCTTCCCAAACAAATCTTGACAGAAGTTTCCTCAACCATACAAATTCCTTTCCTACTTCACATTCAGCAACAAGTTTTATAACCGAATATTGTTTTCCTTCTTTCAGTAGTACCTCAATATACATTCTCCAATTTCCTCTTCAACGTATCCATCATGACTATAATATGCCCTCCCTCTCAACTTGGGGAGATATCTTCTATCCAGGCTCCCTCTTAACTTAGTGAGGTCAACTTCTTTCTATGACATCGGAGAATCTTTCATAGCTTCCATCCTTCTTCTCAGAGTCATCTTGATCATCATCATATAACTTCCTTCATCATGCTTACCAGACAATTCAAATATCTTCAACATCTTTGAAGATTATGTACCGGTACAACTTAAACAACAAGTACAACCAAATACATATATAGAAGCATGAAGTTAACTATATCAGAAAGATATAATAATGGAAGCTTTAGACTTTATACATCAAATACCTAGACTTAGTTAGGTTCATAATCAGCAAGAGACTATACTTCTACACTTCAACTTCTTTTGCTCAGGATTTCTTACAAATCCTAGATCCCATCATCAAAACTTAAAGTAACTCAACCAAGATATCAGTCTCATTATGTCAAGGGCTTCAATATTTCCTTCAGAGATATGACAAACTTTTCTATAACATATTGCAAACCCTAGAAGCAACTCAACAATGCATCTAACAACTTTCGGAATTTATATGTTAGACTTTCTACTAGGATTTAGTGTAAACCCTAAATTCCATACATGAGATACAATCAGAGCACAATCTAACATTTCAACAACATGACTAAATTTTTATCGCATATTAAATTTTGAGAATTTTTTAAGTAATTGTTATGGAATTGTGGTAAATTGCATATGGTTCATTTCCTAAATTGAGTATTTATAAGGCATTATCTTGATAGTGATATTGAAGAATTTTGAAGAAATTTTTGTTCTCTTCGAGTTATATTTGCATTGGAAAGAATTTAGATAAATTGAAGTGATAAGCTTTTGATTTGATTGGACATTGTATTGTGATATTTTAAGCATATTGTTGAGAAGTTTATCTTTCAATCTAGTGAAGTGAATATTTGTTTGGGCGATTAAAGGTTTTGGCGTATATCTCATGGATAGCCGTGGCATAAGCGCTTTCAATCTAGCTCCATCTTCAAATTATCTCGTGCATTTGCATATTAAGTTAGCATTGCATAATTATAATTTACTTCCAAGCGTAAGTTTGGTTGATAGAAAGATAGGTACCCATCCATCTTTGATTGAGAAGCCTAGTTTTAATAGTACTTAAAACGGTGACCTTGCAGTCGTCAAAGCCACAGCTCTCTACAGCGCCAGAGGTACAGAATACATTAGATTTTCAGGAGAGGTATCGTTAATCACACCTTAATGTGCTTCAGCTTATCTTCTCTCTACCACTTACTACGAAATCAGGCTCAATATAGAAAGGATTGAAAGGTTTGAACTTAGATAGGCATTTAACTAAAATTAACTAAGATTTTTTGCATCCCACATTAGTTTTAGGATCTGCATTTCATATAAGATAGTTAATCATCCAAGCAACAGTTTTTCATCAATTACTTGGTTCTAAATTCCTTAGCAAGATAGTTGACTCCATAAGGCACTGGTATCAATTGTCCAAATCTAATCTAATCCTACAATTCTTGCTAAATTTAATACAAATATTTGTTCGCTTAACTGTGTCTCCCGAACTAGTTGGTTCCCAATTAGTTCTTCTTCATTCCATTTCCAAAGGGTCTACTCCCCTTAGTCTACTATAGGGAGACAACTTAAACGAAGAGATTAGGGAGACGGGTGACAACCCCCGATCTGAGCCATTGTCGCGGTGCCTAAACATTTTGTGCCACAACATTTTTTGGCGTCGTTGCCGGGGATAGAGTTTTTTTGTCCTTGGTCCTCAAGACATTTTAAAATCTTCTAATCTTTTCCACCATTCTTAACCCATCAAACGGCACAACATTTTTTGGCGTTGTTGCCAGGGACCAAGTTATTGGACCTTGGATTTACGACATTCATCTATTTCATTCTCTTCATCTTTCATTTCAGGTGTCTAAGTTAGATTTTTGTCTGAGTGGTGACTCCACTTCCTTCATCTTCTACAGGAGATTGTACTAGAAGACATCCAAGTAGCTTGGTTAATCGTGCTTTGAATCCTAAAAAGGCTCTCAGAGCTCGGTTACACAAGCTCTCTTCTCATGCACTTCTTGTTACTCTCGGGCAGGAAGCTCTCTCTCATATCCATTCGCTTTTCCTCGATCCTATTCAACAAGACATCATGGATGACTTGTATCTTCCTTGTAATTTTGCTAACATTCAAAGTTATCCGCATGATCTTCCTAATAAATGTATCAATAAATTGCCTTCCTTCCAAGGCAATAATGCGATAACTATTAAAACTTATCTCACTAATTTTAGAACTTTCATTAATAAATGGAGCGGTCCTAATGCTAGACATGAGGATGTAAAAATGAAGCTTTTTGTGTTATCTTTAGAAGAAGATGCTATGGAATGGTTTACTGAGAAACCTGATAACACGTTTGATTCATTTCAACCACTCGTGAATCCTTTAAAGATAAGTTCGGAGATAAAAACAAAGAAAGGCATTTGGTTAAGGCTATCAGTATGATAAAAGGAAAGAGAATGAGATGGTTGAAGAGTTTAACAAGAGATTTAATGGTATTATTAAGGAAATATTTATAGATTATAAGCCTCCTGATAAATCTCTTTTCGATTTTTACATTGATGCCTTTAAACTTGATACCTCATATGAGTTAAGACGTGCCAAGAACGTTGATTATAAGGCTTTCCAAGCTTTAACTAAAGAGCTCGAAAAGGATAAAAAGGCATCGGGGAAGTCTGAAATTCCTGGTTTTGATAGGGTTGCAACTAAATTAAAAGGGCCTAAGGGTAAAGAAGTTAAAGAATCTGATGATGACCCTATGCAAAAATTACTACAAAACTTGAAACCATGGAGCTTAACCAAGCGAAATTAATCTCTAACCATGCTAAGGAAATAACTACTTTGCAATCTAGGTTGGTCCAAATGGAAAAAGCTCAAGTGCAGAATTTCCAACCTAGGAATCATAATAATAATCGAAGTAATAATACTTGGCAAAGAAAAGGTCAGTCTAGTGAGAAGAGACCTCCTAATCTGCTTGAATCTACTAATTTGGTCGATGAAGCTCTGCCTTATTGTAGGGCTTGTGATGCTCTTCACGAAGAGGCTACTTGCCCCACCGTTAAGAGAATTATGGATAGTGGAATGTTTGGGGCAAGTAATCAAATAAATGTTGTGGGTAAATAATTTTCTTTGTCTATGGAAGGTTGGATGGAAGTCAAAGAAAATAGTCAAGATGTTAGGCCTTTCACATCTTCTCATAGTATCAATAATTCTGGGCTTAAAAATTATTTGATGGTTGAATTATTTGGTGAAAAGCCTTCCCCGGATCAAGTATTGGAAATTACGAAAGACAAAGGGTTAACTTATCAAAGAAGGGATAAGGATCAAGGTAATAATCAAGTTCCCTCTCGAAGTTCTAACCAAGGTTACTTGGAAGCGGGAGCGGGAGCGAAGCGCGGAGCGCCATTTTTAAAAGTTTCCGGGTCCGGAGCGTTTTCGGGAGCGTTTTTATATATATATATATATATATTTTAATATTTTTTATATTTTTTATATTTTGATGCATATATGTCAACAAAAACATGTAGAATGATGAATTAGACATAAAAAAACATAAAAACATAGATTGAATCATATAACATCAATCATCTAGAAGTTATAATCTTCATCAACCACGCCCACGAGTTGGAAGCATACAACATATTGACTCTTGAGTCTCGCAAATCATCAATCTGAAGGTTTCAAGTTTTCAAAATTCAATATATAACATTTATCATCATTGATATATAACATTTATCATCATTGATTTCAAATTTCAATATCTAACATTTATCATCATTGATTCATTGATTTCAAAATTCAATATACATTTATCATCATTGATATATATATTATAACATTTATCATCATTGATTCATTGATTTCAAAATTCAATATACATTTATCATCATTGATATATAACATTTATCATCATTGATTCATTGATTCATTGATTTCAAAATTCAATATATAACATTTATCATCATTGATATTATATAACATTTATCATCATTGATTCATTGATCACCATATAACTTTCATGAAGTATCATATTCATAATTCATAATGACTTGTAAACAGTAAACTTATAAATGCCAACTTCATTAAAAATTTAAATATATGAAATCAGTAGCAAGTCAAGTTTCAACTGTTCAACTGTCAACAACAAATAGAAAATAGTAAACAACAAATATATTTTATCTGGCTAGCCCCTTGCCACGCCCACGAGAAATGTCTAATTTCTGTGAGCCACGAGGAACTGTTGGTCTTCTAGTACTCTCAGGAGTACCATGACCACGACCAGAAGGTGGAGGCTGGATCTGCAAAGGAACAATGGTGTGATATCGAGGAGTGGCACTGGCACTGGCACCCGCACTGCTACCAGTAGATGGTGGGACTGGCCCTGTGTGTGGCGGTGCTGCTGATGCTTCATCATCATCCCTATAAAGTTCTGCTTCCAATTCTTCTAGATGTAACGTGCCGTTATCCAAATTATCATCCTCTGGGTTGTTGTCCCAGACTCTGTATGATTGATCCTCATTTGCCCGATCACAGTAATGGCTGAGCAACCTCAAGTTATAATGCACATAAACCAAGCTTTCAGCTCGGTTTTCATTCAGCCTGTTTCTTCTCACATTATGTATAAAGTTGTAGGTGCTCCAACACCTCTCTGTAGAAGAAGTGTTCACAACTTGTGAGAGAACTTTTTTAGCCAACTTTGGCAAAAGTCCCATGCCGCCATATGCTTCCCACCATGTGAGAGCGTCGAATCTGTCCCTGTCTTCCATTGCATGGAATGAACCAAAGTTAGCAGTGCAACTGAAGTATTTGCCTAATTCAAGGCGCAATCTAGCACACTCTTCCCTGTCAGGTACCAATTTGTCCAATGCCTTCATGTACCCTTCTTGTACCTCTGAATCTGTGTGAGGTTTCACCCTAACCCCACCTCCAGGTGCAGGTTGGCCCAACCAAGATGGAGAGTAATATTTTGGCGTAAGGATATATGCCAAAGCATGCAGTGGAACATTGAGTTTATTCCACCGTGCACACACACAGTCATGAATCATAGCATACAAAATGGGATCATTATCCTTAACAATATCTTTTATTTGCCCCAACATGCCATCCATCTGCTCATAAACCTCTCCAATCACTGGTTTATCAGTATCTGCAAAGCGAATCATGTTATAAATGGGCTTGGTAAAACTCACAATTTCCCTCATACGTGCCCAAAACTGAGGGTCAAGGGCGGTCTCCTCCACATGTTCAAAACTTTGCCTGTCAACTACTATTGCCGCCCTGTCCTTTAATAACTGCCAGTGTGGGCTTGATACCATTGCAGCCAATGACTCTCTTACCTTCAAAAGGCGCCTGAAGGTGAGGTAATAACTAGCAAATCTAGTTTTTCCTATTTTCAGCAACTCCAGAATTTAAGGTGAAATGCGGAAAAGCCCGTAGGCTGTGCTGTAATTTAGAATAGAACAGTCATTTCTTACAGGTCTCTTGTACAAATCCTGCAGGCGTTGAGCTGAGTGTTATATTTTATGTCATGCATCAAAAGTTCATTAATGTGAACCAAACACCCGAACCAAAAATGTTGGGGTATTTCTCCTCAACAATTGCTCCTGCTGCCTTACAGTTAGCAGCATTATCAGTGATGACCTATATCACATTGTATGGCCCGGTCTTTTCAATTATATCAAGTAATGGTTCTGCAATGTTAATGTCGGTTTTGAATTTATCTGAATAATCATAAGCTGCCAGGAAGACTGCACCACTAACCGACACAGCCAAAACATTTATCAATGGTTTTCCTTTTACATTGGTCCATCCATCAGAGACAATGGACAACCCATGCTCATTCCACGAACCTGTCATTCTAGCCAAAGAATGATTTATTTTAGCTCTTTCATGATCAAGACCCACGGTTCTGGCCTTGTCATACCCAGAGCTTTTGTATCCTTTGGGGGCATCATTAATGGCAGAAACCATTTCATGCCAATAAGGTGAGCGAAGAACATTGAATGGCACCCCACATGCATATAGAAACCGGTAAACTTTTGAATCCACATCATTCCTACACCTTTCGTCTAGGAAATCGGATATGGTTCTACGCCTTAATCCAGTGCCACTGCTTCCGAAACCACTGGCATGGGTGGAAGTTGAATGTGTTGGGCCTGAATCAGCGATACCCTTAGATCTTTTAGATGATCTCTGTATGGCAACCCCCTCTTCCTTCCTATATATCTCTCTCTGTGGTGCTGGCACACAAGTACAAACTTTGATTCCAAAATTTTTAGTTCCATCTCCTGGCATTATCCCAAAATTTTTAGTTCCATCTCCTGGCATTATCCCACAAAGGTGCCTTCTCAGACGGGTGTATGAACCATGGTATTGTTTATTGCAATGGGGGCAAATAAATTTAGTGGTTCCACCACCTTTCCCTCCTTCTTGTTTCTGAACATATTTCCACAAAGGATATTGGTCTTGTTTAGTTGGGGATTCTAGGTTCTCAGGGTCTCCACTCCCCACTTCCTCCTCAGCATAATCCTCCTCTTCAGGATTTTATTCAGATCCACCATAACCCTCCTCTTCATCCTCCTCTTCTCTGATTTGTCTCTTTCTTCTAGCACTCTCCAACACCATTATCACAAAGAAAGGAACCAACATGAGGAAAATTCCTAGCCATATAGCCATGATGGAAACAAGTTTCAAGTTTCTAGAATCTAACCTGCAAAACAAATAGAAAAATGCCAAATGGGAATAGGAAATGCAACATAGGAAAAAAACAACTCATTTTAAAAGTTTTAAATCCAATAAAATGCAACATTCAAGAAAAATTTAAGTTTTCATTTTCAAACAATTTAACAATCTACAAATTCATCTTAGAAAATACAAAATTGGATTAGAAGGCCTACCTCTTTCTTGCAATCCTCCTGTCAGCCTTGCTCCTTGCTCTCCTGTCAGCTTTGCTCCTTGCTCTCCTGATTCCTGTCAACCAAACCTTGCGCTCTCGGCTCTCCTTCTCGCTCAATCTCAATTCTCAACTAACAAACAATAACTAACAAATGAAACTCTTTATAAAAATCAAATTTTTCATAAAAATTTCACACAAGTGGGAGCGTTCGTTTCCGAATGCTCTCCCGAACGCTCCCGCACGGAGCGAGTTTCCGGAGCGGGAGCGAAGGGGGTTCGAAGCTTCCCCGCAACCCTGGTTCTAACCATGGTCAAAATTCTGGATTGAATATCGATTTGGGAGGATGGTTGAATAATTTAAAGATCTTGGTGCCTGTCACTGAGAGATTGAAGATTCCTGCCCAGAGGGCTAAGTTATTAAATGCCACCGAAGCTCTGCGCATTAATATTGCTCAAGAGAAGGCTCCTAAAGTTGTCTATCAGGATGCCCCTATATATTTGCAAAGTTTAGAATCGGATAACAAGGAACATCAACCATTTTTTATTGCTTTGGTGGTTAATATAAATTGAATAATTGCATGCTGGATTTTGGTACCTCGGCTTGTGTCATGACCAAGAGGGTCATGGAGCAGTTCAATTTGAGAGTTTCTAGACTGTACTACAACATATGTGCCATGGATTCTAAGAAAATTGAAGTTCATGGGTTAATTAAGGATTTACAAGCTCATTTATCAGTTTACCCTGACATAATGATTGTTATGGACGTAGTTGTAGTTGATGTACCAGATGCATGGGGTATGTTGTTAACAAGAAAATGGGCCTCTGATCTAGGAGGGAGTATTCAGATGAATTGGTCTTATGCTATGATTCTTTCTCCTAATGGTGAGGGGTTTGTAAGAGTTAACAGAGAACCCGAAAGAAGATTCCACGTTGAAGATCCTATGAGACCCCATAATCAGATAATTAAAGAACAACCCGACATGGGAAATTATGCTATTATGTCTAACTTCATAGTTCCTTTCGATGATAAGGTTGATGAGAAGTTTCGATGTCTAAAGGATAAAGTATGGTACATGTATTTTGATGGTGCATCATCTAGGCATGGTAAAGGTGTTGGAATAGTATTGAAGTCTCCCCTTCGTCATGTTTTCAAATTTGCTTATAGATTGGAGATCGAAGCAACCAACAATGTAGTTGAGTATAAAGCCTTGTTGTTGGGTCTTGAGTTGGCAAAGACTTTAAGAGTTAAGTTGCTTAGTATCAAGGGAGACTCTGACTTAGTTATCATGCTGATTAAAAATAAATTTACATGTAAAAATCAAAAGTTAAAAAATTATCGAAATGTTGTATGGGATACCATGGAATACTTTGATGCCCTTGACCTTGAAGCTATCCCAAGAGAGTGTTGAGATTTTGTGTAGTTGGGGTAGCATCGGGTGTGCTCTACCCCTAAAACTTTGTGGAGAGGCTAAGAAACACATCCACTCTAAAACCCACAAAGCGTTTGGAGAAATTTCAGCTACTGTTCAAGTTATTCAAATAATTAATTATTTTAATGTATTTCCTAAGTCTAAACTTAGGAAAATTAAATAGTTAAAGTGAATTAATTAACACATGTGCTGAAATGTTCTAAATGACGTGCATCAAGCAGTCTTTTAATCTCAGCTGTTGATGAGTGTTTTAATCTCGGCCGTTGATGAGATCAGCGAAAAAGTATAAGAGAAAGGCTTGAGGGTCAGTTGGAGACACACACACAGATGCAGAGCTGAGAGATTGATCTGGAATTCTAGGGCAGGTTTTGCTAAGAATTTCCGGAGGAGTTTTCGGCAGCGAGGGGTAGTATTGGCTAAGGGGATGATTTGATCCCAGAGCTAAGAGTCAGCAAGAGGCAGAGGAGCAGCTTTCAAGGACAGTGCAGAGGAGCAAGGGCAGCAGCAGCTGCTGCACAGCCCAAAGGCTTCAGCTGCTATGCAGGTGCTACGCAGGCCTAGGAAGGGGCAGCGCTACCACTTCAGATGGCTTCAGAGTTACGCAGAGGCCTCCAGAGGCAGCGTAAGGACTGCGTCACCCACTCTGGGGTTACGCAGTCCCTCTCTGAGCAATGCAGAGCCTAGCAGGGTTGACACTGGGGGTTCAAGGGCAGTGATGGGGTTTCTAGGGCTAGATTCTGGCTGAGTCTTGTAAATCACGTTTGAGGGTGTGGATTAGTCAAAATTTTGGTCTCAGAATAGTAGGTTAGCTGCAGATCTATGTTTTTCTCTGTCGAGTGAACCAGATTTGGTACCTAGATTTGTTGTACTCATAATCTACTTAATAATAATAAACCCTCATATTTGCTGCACCGGTTTTTCCACTTTGGGTTTTTCCCGGAACTTATGTCCAAAAATCAGTGTGTCACTTTGTTTGAATGAGCGTACTATTTAGTTAATGATCTACATGTGTAGGTTGTTAGTTGTGCTTACTTCAGTATTTTCTTAATATTATTTCTAAAGATAACTTGTATAATTTAATGAAGTAGGAGAAGTAAACCATGATACTACAGTAGAATTTTCACATGGTATCAGAGCGATAGTAGATCAAGCTGAATCTCCAGCAAATCAGCTAAAGACTATTTTTTCTACAGGACAGCAACAGAAGCAGCAAAGATCCGGAAGGGACGGCTTGGCAGCAGGAGGAGGTAGACCCAGGAAGAGGTAGCGTTGTAGCTACAGAAGGCTATCAGGCTTACGCAAAGCCTTCCCAGGCCAGCGTAAGGACTACGTCACCCAGTCTGGGGTTAGGCAGTCCACTTATGAGCAGCGTTGAGGTTATGATGGGCCAGTCAGTGAGACGAAGTCCAATCATTCTTCCTGTTGCAGAGAAGTCTTGCCACGACCAGGAAGCATCGCTTCAGATCTTCAGCAGTGTTGGTGTGGTGGAGATATCTGCCAGTGTAGAATTGTACCTAGATAATTCAACAAAGAGCGGGAGGAAGATAGTCACTCAGCAGATTTGAGCCAAACAAATCTGAGATTCGATCAGGAGGGTGATCGGAGAGTACTGTTTGATTGTGTTTGGGTGAAAATTTCCAGGAGGGAAATCAATTGTCAGAGGGAGCAACTACTATAGAGGGTTTTGGATCACCAAGAAACCCAGATCCAACATTTTTTGTTGAGTATTGCAACAGAAAGAGGGAGAGGAGTATATGTTCTAACAGATCTAAGCAAATGGCGCGATATGGACTGAGAGATCAGGATTAGGTTGGACGGCATGTCCAACTTTGTTATTTGGAGTGCCAGAATCCTATCAGTTCTGGATGAGTATGGTCTCAAAGATCATGCAGAGAAAGTTATAGCTGTACCAACCGATGCAGATCCTCTAAAGAAGTACAAAGAAAATCAAACGTGAACTAAGGGTTTGATCATAGACAGAGTCAAAGACGTCATGCCTCATATTGCCAGAAGAATACGGCAAATGAGATGTGGGTAGCATTGGACACGATGTATCAGGGAGGTTCGATTCAACGAAGAATGCTTCTGGAGAATCAGATGCAGTTGTTACAGATGATGAAGGGTGAGGAGATAGATCCATTCCTCTTCAGACTTCATACTATCTGGGATCAGTTGATTGCCATGGGTGCAAATCCGGATGAGGGGCTCCTAGTGAGGACGACCCTAAATGCAGTCTCAAAAGAATGGGAAACGTTTGTCCAGAGCATTCTGGGCAGGGCAATGTTATCATCATGGGCAGACATGTGGGAAATCCTCCGTCAGGAGGAAATCAGGAGAATCACAAAGAGGTAAAGCAGCGGAAGCGAATCAGCCAAAGTGAAGAAAGAAGAGGAGGATGATCCAGCTCTTGCATCGAAGGAAAGGAAGCAACAAGGGAAAAAGAAGAGGGACCTATCCAAAGTCCGGTGCTTTAACTGTGGCGATCTTGGACACTTGTCCTAAGAAGAAGGACAAAGGATCTTCTGAATCCAAGGCTGTAGCAGCAAAGGATGATGGCTCTGATGATGATGCAGCCATGAGTGCTCATGTGCCTCGGGAGAACAAGTGGGGTGACATGGATCTGTAAAGCAGCTACAGATCAGGAGTGGCGGGATCCTTGAGTCAGCCCTACTCTTGGATCACATACGAGCTACGGGAGCCTTAAGACGGTAGCGGGATGAGTAGGGAGATGGTTGCAAAAGGTCACAGTGAAGGCTGAAGCAGAGGGGAGTGTTGAAGAGTTGAAGAGGGAGCAGCGGAATGCAGAGGCAGCAGCAGCGTAGAGACAACAGCACAGAGGCTAATGGGACTTCAGCAGCGCAGAGAAGCAGTGTTTACGCAGTGCAGAGTTGCAGCAGCGCAGTGGCTTCAAATGGACAGCGTAAATCAACAGCCAAGGGAGCTTCAGTGATGGCAGGCAGCCTGACTTGCCTGTCAACAATTGGGCAGGAGTCCTTCAGTGGCTTACTTCTCGGCAACTGAGTTGCAGTGCAGCAATTAGCAGTGGCAGTGCTATGGGTAGCAAGATGCAGCGATTTGAGAGGGATCTGCAGTACAGATGTGGTAGTGCCAGTGGGAGTGACATGGGCAGCAGTACAGAGAGCAGCAATGTAGTCGATGGAGGGCAGCAACCCAAGCATCAGCAGCACAGAAACCAACATCAAGATCATGCAGTACATGGTGTGGATGTATTACTAGAGCACACTCTATGCTAAGAGGGAGTGTTGAGATTTTGTGTAGTTGGGGTAGCATCGGGTGTCCTCTAGCCCTGAAACTTTGTGGAGGGTCTAAGAAACACATCCACTCCAAAACCCAGAAAGTGTTTGGAGAAATTTCAACTAGTGTTCAAGTTATTCAAATAATTAATTATTTTAATGTATTTCCTAAGTCTAAACTTAGGAAAATTAAATAATTAAAGTGAATTACTTAACACACGGATCAAGCAATATTTTAATATCAGCCGTTGATGAGTGTTTTAATCTCGGCATTGAAGAGATCATCAAAAAAGTATAAGAGAAAGGCTTGAGGGTCAGTTGGAGACAGTTAATTTTGGGAACCTAGGTCCAAACTCCATGTTGCACTGCTCATATGACGATGGTCATATTTTTGTTGGATTCCTCTTTCAGAGAGGTTCCAGATTGATCTAAAGATCATCTTGTTTGGATGAGCGGAACATTTATTTTGAATTTATTTTCAACAAGTGTAAGGTCGGCCAGATTTGTAATGTAGGCTCACATGCCTAATAGATGTGTCACACACCCTCACTGATGGATATAAATTGGAGAAACTTGGAGGTCATTTTCTCATCAACTCATCACACATTCTCTCATTGTGATATGATTGGTTCAATAGCCTTTGGAGGCCTTTTTTCCCCTCACACGTGTGGAGCGAAGCTGCTGATTTCTGCAGATCTATTTAGGGCTTTCTGCTGTAGCGTTGACCGTGGTCAACCATTGGTCGTTTGACCTCCAACTTCTGCGAAAATTCCGATTTTAGCGAGGTCGTACTGCTGGGCACTGAAATCAAGGAATTTCAGGTTGTTTGACCGAAGCCCTAATTTGTTGCGTTGACTTTTCTGTTGCTGCCTGCGTTGACTTTGGGTTGACTAGCGTTGAATTGTGATGAGTTGTCTTTGAGGGATGTGGGTGTGACACATGAAGGATTGGCTGACCGAGAAAGACTTTGTTGGCTGAAGCATCCTGTTGACTGCCATAACGCAACAATATCTCATATCTTTGCTAGACAAAAGGAATTGTAAATCTGATCTATATTTGGTTTGTCTTCTATTGATCTATTATTGTGTTCTATCAACATTTTACTTTCATGTTTATGTGATTTCTATATCGGGCCTAAGAAATATTGAAGTAAAAGTGCATCAAACATAGAACACCATGGTTATCTGAATTTAACATGGAATCAAAGTTGAGGTGAAGACAAAGTCCAAGCTGGTTTTAGAAGCAATCACTGAAGGAAGAAATCCTATCAAGGACAAATGGCCTCCTCAACCTACAAGGGTTTCAAGGATGATGATAAATTGACTGATAAGTCTTATTATCATGCATGGAAGATGTCCTTGGATTTGGTGCTAGAAGATCAAGATGTCATGGACTATGTGCAGGGGAAGATCCAAGAGCTTCCATCAAATGCAGCTGCTACCACGAAGTCGAAGTATAGAAAAGGGGAAATCAAAGCAAAGATGATTATCTGGGATTCTATTCATAAGCACTTGGTTGCTTACATTTCTGAGCTGAAGACATCTAAGGATATGTATGATAAGCTGGTGAGCATGTTTAGGGCTAGCAATGCTAATCAAATCCTCTTCTTCAAGAATCAATTGAAGAATATCAAGAAGGGTAAGGATGAATCTATTCAATCCTATTTTATGAGGCTCACTGAAATCAAGAATAACCTCCTAGCTATTGGGGAAGCAATATCTGATCGAGAGATCGTTCTTATTGCACTTGGAGGTCTCCCCCGTGACTGGCATGTATTCAATACCACTATTCTTAATAATAATGTGATTCCTGATTTTGATGAAATATTGACGCGATGCATTCAAGAGGAAACAAGAATGATGGAGTATGCCTCTAATGGTAATGGAAGTGACGCTACTGCCTTCGCCGCTCATGCAAAGAAGAAAAACCATGGTGACCCAAGAAATCAAAACCAAGGTAGAGCGGGGCCCAAAAGAAGGAAGGGAAGATGTTACACTTGTAACAAGACTGGTCACTATGCAAGAAAGTGCCCTAATAGAAGGGACTCTCCCAGGGATGATGACAAGAACAACTTCAGGGGAATGGAAATCAAAGGAACAACAGGTTCAAAGGAAAAAGGAAGGATCCCTCTGATCGTAGTGGAAATGGGTAACCTTTCAAGAAGTCAAGAAATTCTAGGTACGATGAGTCTAATACTGTTGATAATGAGAGAAATGAATTTATTCTTGTATCTACCCTCTCTGCTGCATCTCCACCCGACACCCTGGATGTCTGGTTGATTGATAGTGGTGCTTCAAGGCACCTCACGAAGGATACTAATCTGAAAATTATCCTTGGAGATAATGCCACCTATCCCGTCAAAGGGACAGGGACTGTAACCCTCAATCTATCTTAAGGTCAAGTCCTCTGATTACAAGATGTGTCATACGTACCTGATTTGAAGAAGAACCTTGTGTCCATTTCAGCAATGGAAGACAAAGGGTTCAAGGTGGCATTCGTAGATGGAAAGGTACGTATCTAGAAGAAGAACTTCAAGGAAGCTCGTACTATTGGGTTTAGAGTTGATAAACTCTACCAGGTTGGAGGAAGTCCATTGGGGGCTATGTCATGTGATATAACTCTTCAAACGGAGTTATGGCACCGGAGGTTTGCACACCTTCATTACAAAGCCCTTCCCGAAGCAAGGAAGGTGGTGACAGGAATGCCCGAATTTAGAGATGATCATGAAGGTATATGTCAGGGTTATGGCGAAGGGAAGCATACAAGCGGACCATTCCCCTCAAGTGTCACAAAGACAACTGATATTTGGCAGTTGATACATTCTGACTTATCTGGTATGCTGCCCGTGACATCCTTGGGAGAATGTTCCTATTACATGACTTTTACAAATGACTTCTTCTGCAAGACCTAGATATATTTTTTGAAGAAGAAGGACGAAGCATTCAAATGGTTTCGTGCCTTCAAGGCCTTGGTGGAAAATCAAACCGAGAAGAAAATCAAAGTTTTGAGGACCGACAATGGGACCGAGTATGAGTCAAATGAGTTTAATGACTTTTGTAGAGAAGCTGGCATTAAGAGTGAAACCACTACTGCGTACACTCCTGAGCAAAATGGTGTCGCTGAAAGAAAGAACAGGACCATTGTGGAAGTTGCCCGCACCATGCTATGTGACCAAGGTCTTCTGAAGTTTCTATGGAGAGAAGCTGCGAACACTGCTGTGTATGCTCAAAATAGATGCCCGCATTCCGCTCTGGACTCCAAAACTCCCGAAGAAGTCTTCTCTGGTAAGAAACCTGATGTTTCTCATTTTAGAGTTTTTGGTTGTCTTGTTTACTTTCATGTGCCAAAAGAAAAGAGAAGCAAGTTGGATGCTTCTGGAAAGAAGGGAATGTTTCTGGGCTACAGTGAAACTTCGAAGGCATATAGAATCTATGTGCCTGGTCAAAGAGAAGTGGAGATATGCCACGATGTCACCTTCGATGAAGATGATGCCCTCAAGAAAGTGAGAAATATTCCTAGCTCTAAGGAAGACAAAGAAGATGAAGAAGCAGGGAAGCGGGAAGAGCCAAGGATGACCTCATGCCTGATGTTGAAGAACCTATGGATCCCATTGATCCACTTCCTTCAAATAAGAGAAGACCCTCATGGCTCAGGGATACTCTCGCAGATGCTGAGAGACATATTGCCCCAAGGGGGACATTCCGTGAAAGCAAGAAGCCGAAGAGATACCAAGGGTATCTAGCAGCCATGAGTATGATAGTACAATCTGAGCGTGGATCACTTGAAGAAGCCGTAAAGTATCACGTTTGAAAGGATGCTATGCATGAAGAATATGAGTCCATTATGAAAAATGATGTCTGGGAAGTGGTCCCAAGACTGGAGGACAAATCTGTTGTCACCTCGAAATGGCTCTATAAGATCAAGCATGGATCTGATGGAAGTGTTGAAAAGTACAAGCCAAGATTTGTTGCCCGAGGCTTCTCTCAAAAGGAAGGCATAGCTTATGATGATATATTTGCACCTATGGCCTGCTATACCACCATCTGAGCTATTATTTCCCTTGCTGCAACGCAAGGATGGAGTCTCCATCAAATGGATGTGAAGACCGCTTTTCTGCATGGCTCTATAAAGGAAGAGGTGTATGTGGAGCAATCTCTAGGGTTTGAAGTCCGAGATAGAGACACCCATGTATGCAGGTTGAAGAAAGCCCTCTATGGGTTGAAGCAAGCCCCCAGGGCTTGGTATGAGAGGATAGATAGCTACTTCATGAAGCTGGGCTTCACTCGAAGTAACGTTGATCCGAACCTTTATTTCAAGGTTGATAAAGAAAGGCCTCTCATTCTGGTTCTCTATGTGGACGATATCTTCCTAACAAGTGTTGACCCTCTCATTCATTAGTGTAAGAGGGAGCTAGCTTCCGAGTTTGAGATGAAAGACCTAGGACTAATGCACTACTTCCTAGGCTTGGGGGTCTGCCAGAGGCCAGGCGAGAGTTTCCTTTCTCAAGGAAAATATGTCGTGAAGCTGCTGGAGAGATTTGGTATGGTGGATTGTAAGTCTGTGTCGACACTAATGGAACTCAACTTTAAGAAGTTGTGTGGAAATGTTGTTGGGCCCGTGCTAGCAAATCCTACCGAGTATCGACAACTCGTGGGGGCCCTGATGTTCCTAATGAACTCCCATCCGGACGTATGTTTTGCAATGAACACTTTGAGTCAACATATGGTTGATCTTCATCACATTCACTGGTGCCAAGAATCTATTGAGATATCTTTGGGGCACAATCAACCATGGGCTGAGATACACTACCGGGAGTTTGAAACTCCATGGATATACTGATGTCGATTGGCCTGGCAGTGTGGCGGATCGCAAGAGCACATCTAGATGTTCCTTCACCTTGGGTTCTGCTTCGATATCTTGGATGAGCAGGAAGCAGAAGTCGGTGGCTTTGAGCACCACTGAGGCCGAATACATTGCAGCGAGTATGGCCTGTTATGAAGTTGTTTAGTTGAGAAAGCTCTTCAGTGAGTTGTTCGGACATGTGTTAGATACCACTGTTATCCTTTCTAATAACCAGAGTGGGATTTGACTTTCTGAGAATCTCGTGTTCCACGATTGATCCAAGCATATTGATATCAAGTACCACTTTGTCTGGGACATAACACAACGAGGCGTCGTAAGGCTCAATCATATAGGAACTGATGAGCAGGTCGCGGATATTCTCACGAAGCCCCTAGGAAAGTTCAAGTTCCTAACCTTCCGTGCGAAGCTTGGAATCGTTGAAAGACCATATTCTGAGGGTCCTGCTTGAGTTGGACTATGAGCTCTAGGAGCTCCAGGGGGGCCTGAGGATAGCTTCTTGGAGCTATAAGCACATATGGGACTAGGCTTGCCGAACCTTGTTGCACTTTTGCACAACCGTTATGATATTGAGTTGGTTCGCCTCTCTTTGATCTGTGCCCGGCACGCATCCTACTCATGGAGTTTCGAACTCATGGGAAGTACCTCTCCTTTGGCCAATGAGGTGAGAAATGTAGATAGAGACCAATAGCAAGACCGATGGACGCATCAGAGATTGTTGTACTCTCTATGTCTATGATGGCACATGTCCAACACCTTGATCTAAGATCAAGTATGATGAGGTTCTTACCTCTAAACTGACTTCGGGTCGGTAAACTAACTTCGGGTTAGTATGAGACTCTTTTTGAGTCCGAGAGAGGTTTTTATCTCTAAGCTGACTTCGGGTCAGCTGAGTGTGATGTCTTTGTGACTCACCTTTTTTGTTCTATCTAAGAACGAGAGCCAGCAAAGCAAGTTACGGCAGGATGACGCACGATGTTTGGTAAAAGTACATCATGGTACTGATGGATGGCACTTGTGGACTGATGGAGTTCTCCCTAGTTGAGAGGGAGTGTTAATTTTGGGCAACTAGATCCAAACTCATGTTGCACTACTCATATGACGATGGTCATATTTTTGTTGGATTCCTCTTTCGGAGAGGTGCAATATTGATCTAAAGATCATCTTGTTTGGATGAGCAGAACATTTATTTTGAATTTATTTTCAACATGTGCAAGGTCGGCCAGATTTGTAATGTAGGCTCACATGCCTAATAGATGTGTCACACACCCTCACTGATGGATATAAATTGGAGAGACTTGGAGGTCATTTTCTCATCAACTCATCACACATTCTCTCATTGTGATTTGATTGGTTCGATAGCCTTTGGACGCCTTTTTTCCCCTCACGCATGTGGAGCGAAGCTGCTGATTTTTGCGGATCTGTTTAGGGCTTTCTGCTGCAGTGTTGACCGTGGTAAACCATTGGTCGTTTGACCTCCAACTTCTGCCAAAATTCCGATTTTAGGAGGTCGTACTGCTGGGCACTAAAATCAAGGAATTTTGGGTTGTTTGACCGAAGCCCTAATTTGTTGCGTTGACTTTTCTGTTGTCGCCATTGGTTACTTTGGGTTGACTTGTGATGAGATGTCTTTGAGGGCTGTGGGTGTGACACATGAAGGATTGGCGGACCGAGAAAGACTTTGTTGGTTGAAGCATCCCGTTGACTACCGTAACGCAACAATATCTTATATCTTTGCTGGACAAAAGGAATTGTAAATCTGATCTATACTTGGCTTGTCTTCTATTGATCTATTATTGTGTTCTATCAACATTTTACTTTCATGTTTATCTGATTGCTATTTTGTATCGGGCCTAAGAAAGATTGAAGTAAAAGTGCATCAAGCATAGAACACCATGGTTATCTAAATTTAACAGAGACACACACACAGATGTAGAGTTGAGAGACTGATCTAGAATTCTAGGGCAGGGTTTGCAAAGAATTTCCGAAGGAGTTTTCTGCAGCGAGGAGTAGTATTGGCTGAGGGGATGATCTGATCCCGGAGCAAAGAGTCAACAAGAGGCAGAGGAGCAGCTTTCAAGGATAGCGAAAAGGCGTAAGGGCAGCAGCAGCAGCTGCACAGCGCAGAGGCTTCAGCCACTACGCAGGCCCTGGAAGGGGCAGCAGTGCAGCTTCAGAGGGCTTCAGAGTTACGCAGAGGCCTCCAGAGGCAGCGTAAGGACTGCATCACCCACTCTGGGTTACGCAGTCCCTCTCTGAGCAGCGCAGAGGCATGCGGAGCCTAGCAGGGCTGACAGTGGGGCTTTAGGGGCAGCGTTGGGGTTTCTATGGCTAGATCCGAATTGAGTCTTGTAAATCCCGTTTGAGGGTGTGGATCAATGAGAATTTTGGTCTCAGAACAGCAAGTTAGTTGCAGATCTATGTTTTTCTCTATCCGGTGAACCAGATTTGGTACCCAGATTTGTTGTACTCAGAATCTACTTAATAATAATAAACCCTCATATCTACTGCACATGTTTTCCCGCTTTATGTTTTTCCGGGGACTTATGTCCAAAAATCAGTGTGTCACTTTGTTTGAATGAGCGTTGTTAGTCATTAGTATTTTTCACCTGTTGTTGATGACTAGATTCCTAGCTGAGTTTTCTAGAAGCTAATCTCCATATGTCAATTTGTCATCTAGAAAACACCCCAGACAAATTTTTTATCCTCCTACCTCTCCCTGTCAGCCTATGATCAGAGCAAGCTTCAGTTTTCAAGTCATGTCTTGCTTCAGCAAAATATCCCTGTCTGTAGCTGTCTTAGCCTTGCTTATCTGCTATCATTTTCCCCTTGGTTCTCATGAAGCTCACTGTCCAATATTTCACAAAGTGTCTCCCTTCCTATCCTTGATCTTCTTGTCAAACACAATCAGAATCAATGAAAGTTGCCCCTAAGTTAGATAGTGGTGTTTAGGACTCATTTCCTTGGCAAAAACATCTTAAGCCAAAAGAGCCTCTGTCTAGTACCAACCAGTCATAGATTGCCTTCCTATTCTGCAAAATAAGTCTTGATACATCCATACGTCGCACACCACTAAGAGGTTTTTTGTCTCTGTTCAAGAAGAAATTCAACAAAGGTCCAAATCAGAAGAAAATAAGCGTGTTCACTATCTAAAGAATGTGCTTAGATTGGGTAAAATCTCCATAAGGCACCAAAGAATCCTTCCAAGGTTCAAAGTCATATTTTTTGCATCTCTGCAGGGTGCAAAGTGAATGACAAACAGTATCCGAACAAAAGCAAAGAGACAAGTCCAAATAAGTCTCTCATGTTGAAGAAATTTGCCATCATTAAGCAGATGGAGAGCTGAAATGAAAAGAGAGCCGGAGTACATATTTCAAAAGTCAAAAGTTTCCCAAAGAGCAGAGGATATCTTTCAAAGTCACATAAATGCAAAGGACTGATATAATGATGATCTACGGTGTTTTCAGTATCTCCTTCAGAGGTAATGCTACATAAGTTTTCCAAAGGACATCATCATAGTACATAAGAAGACAACTGCTTCTTATGTTGTCTTGAGCCTGGGATAAAAACACTAGTCAAAGAACAAATCCAATGTACCTCTGCAAACACAGTGAAAAAAGGTTAGTAAATGATGACTAGCAAGCAAATACTCCCCAAATACAAGTCATGTAGCTTCTGGTTTAAAAGTTTATGAGGATATTTTGACAAAAAGATACATATCTCAGAACATGCCTCATATAGCAGATTGTCAAAATTTTACTTTATTACCTATTGTGATATATGTAACAGCAGAACTTGCAGATTTGGTTTCTGTCGCAGCGAAACTTATAGATTTGTTGATTTAATAGCAAAATGGCTTTAATTATAAAAATACACAAGAGGTATTTATAATAATAAATATTTATTGATATGATATAAGACGATTGAATGATACAATGAGGCCTACTTTTATACCTATGCAGGTGACCTTTCGCGAATAGGCATGTCTTTTAGACATGCCTTTTCAGTTAACTAATGACTACTTAACATAATCCTAATTGATTATTTAGCAATTACATTTATTTCTATTTATTCTATTAGTTATGAATTAGATTCATAACATTGTCTTCTTCTCGAAAAGCTTTGTCCTCAAAGCTTAATTTTTCGACAATTTCCTTTACTTTAATCGCCTTCCAAGTTTCTTCATGTTGCTATCTTGAACATATAATTCGTACTCATAATTCCTCCATCTTTTTTCTTTTTTTTAAATAACTCAATAATCTTATTTTTTTTTTATAAAAACTTAATTTAATTAATTAATTAAATTTAATTCCATTTTTTTTAATTATATATATTATATAATTATAAAATTATATAAAATATATATAGTATTATATAGCTATAATTATAACCATAATTAGGACGTCCTTTCGATCTGTTCGAGACACCGTCGAGACACCTATTAGATGCATCGTTTGGCCAGCATTTGGCCTCTCCGCGAATTGAGCAATTGTTGTATTTTATTGAATGTTGCACAGGGGCAGTCGGAAAGTGCAGTCGAGGGCAATCTTTATTCCTAGCACGTATGAGAACACCGTATATCGTATGAGAATCTTTGTTCCGAATACTTTTGCGGGTAATGCCCGGCCTTCCATTAAGCTTTGTTGGACAAGGACGTATGACCGGATTTGTAGGAAGCTCTCGCTTATATTCGACCTTCGATCTTTTAGATGTAGTAAAATCAGTGTCACTTTTGATTCTATTGTTTCCATGGTGTGAAGGTGGAGAGTAAGCTCCGGATCTCTTCCTGTTTCTGCCAGGGATTTCAATATCAAAATTCTTATTCCCATCATGAAAATTCCCCAGCCTCTCAGATACGCTTTTTTTTCAATGTCTATATTATTCTCCTCAACTTTACCCAGCCTTTTAAATATGTTTTTTCTTGCAAAGTCGATATTATTGTTCTGAACTTCTCCCATCGCAATCCTCTTGTTCCGCCGCAGCCCAACGTAGAAGTAACAATTATAGCCACGGTCTTCGGCATTTGATGGATCCATAAAATCTCGAGGGTAAAGATGAGCATGCAACCTCAATTTTGTACTTTCTTCAATCTGCTGACTAAAAAACTTGAGTCTAGATTCAATCCATCCCTTCCATGCCCTGAAATTGTTTGCGTTATCAGCCCTTATGTTTATTTGGAAATAATTCTTGTACGCCCAAAAGAAGGGGGAGTACTCGAAAAGATCACTCCAGTTCTTTTTCCTCGCCATGATATCCTGGCAGATGATTTGGCCCCTCTGAATTTCTTCCTTTATAATGGTGAGAGTAGATGGAGATATATTGTAGCTAGAATTGACTGAAGGAAATGCAGGTGTTATGGTAGGCATAAGTTCGACCTTGCTCTGGGAAGGAATGGGGTTCCAGTTTTTCAGCTGCCTACTATTATTTTCTTTTGGAAATTGAGGTGCACCAGTGGCAAACTCATTATTTAAACCCAATGTCTTTTCAGGTTGTTCTGTACCTGAAAATTGAGATCTACTTTCTGTAGAGACTTGAGTATCGGTGGTGATTATTTTATCTAATGAATTAGATTCAGTTCGATTCAGCGTACTGCTAATGCTGCTATTGAGTGGTTGCCAAATATGTGGTTGAACATTTGCTTGAACCTTTCCAGATGGATTCAAAGGATTACATTGCCACGTCCATAGCCTATGTGCAGCGTTACTGTCCAAAGCTAAGAGACAAGAACCTGAATGTGTATAAAGTAATTTAACAATCTTTCCTGTTGGCAGTGGTTCTGTTAATCTGATCGACTTACAATGGACTGGTTCCATTACCTCAGTGAACTTCCAGTTTGTGCTCTCATTCTCACCTATAACCTCATCTTGAAGCCTCTGTTTGACATCGACCATCGAAGTGCTAGCAACACAATTCGTCAATATTGCTGATGGAATTTTGTCTGAATTTTCTGTTGCACCAAGAACATGGCCGGTTGTATTTGCTGCACCAATGATGTTTGAAAATGAAGGCTTTGACTCCGGTGTCAACCTTCTACTTTCTAGCATTTTTACAAGCTTAACTCCATTTGCATTAGCTAAGATCTTGATCTCATCATCACGTGTTGTTACAGCCAAAAATGAACCATTTTTATTGAAACAAAGAAAAGGTCTAGACTTTCTCCGGTTGAATTGAGCAAATCTACTAATCTGCAGCATTTTACTGCTTTCATATATTGGCCCTATATGATTATGGGCAAGATTTGCAGCCATCAAGTCCTGTTTATTTTTGTACAACTCCTTCTCTTCTGGCATTGCATTAGATCCAGCTTGTGGCACATCATTGAAAGAAGAATTTTTGGCAATCTCGTTGTCAACAGGCTGGTCATCAAGCTTTGTTGTTTGTCAAATTTCTCCCGGATGATCTAAATGCCAAGTATCCATCCAAGACATATTTGTAGGTATTAACTCATTTTTCTCACCACCATTATCATCTTGTATAGTCGAGTTGTAAGATAAATTCCCACTATCTTGTTCATCAGATACTTCATTTTCCTTTTTATCATCAACAATGTCTTCTTCCTCATTGTCACGATATTGTTCATCTTCTCTATTATAGATTACTGCAGAAATTTTTTTACAACATGCAGAAATTTTTTTTATAACCGTTTGTGACTTTTGCACATGAATTCTCTAATTGTTGAAGCTTTTCTTGAATTTTTCTAATCTGCTCAATTTTTTTGGGATCTTCACGTAATGGCACATTATATGGTAAACAATGTTCTCGGGCTAGTACACTACGCTCATAGGCTTGTAAGACAATATTATGTGCCATGGCTCTGATACCACTGTAACAGCGGAACTTGTAGATTTGGTTTTTGTAGCAGCAAAACTTGTAGATTTGTTGATTTAATAGCAAAATGGCTTTAATTATAAAAATACACAAGAGGTATTTATAATAATAAATATTTATTGATATGATATAAGACGATTGATTGATACAATGAGGCCTGCTTTTATACCTATGCAGGTGACCTTTCGCGAATAGGCATGTCTTTTAGACATGCCTTTTCAGTTAACTAATGACTACTTAACATAATCCTAATTGATTATTTAGCAATTACATTTATTTCTATTTATTCTATTACTTATGAATTAGATTCATAACAATATACCAAGCAGAGATATATATTTCAAGGAAAGATGACACAGTTTTGGAAATAGATGAAATATCATGACTGTGATGACCTCCTTCAAAAGAGCAAATGTTAGAAAACATCATGATGATAACCTCCTCCAAGCAAGAGCAGATGGTTAGAAAGGCATGTTGTGGCCTCCTTCATGAACAAGCAGAGGGCCAACATGTTTTTAAATGATTTCAGGGCTGTTGTAGGCCACCTCCTTCCAAGGGATAAAACAAAGGATGCATCAGCAGGTTTAGATTATGTTTAAGAAAGTTTTCAATTGGAAAGTCAAAGTTCAAAATCAGTGGGAACAATTGAAAGTTTATAAGTTGAATTCTGGTGTTACATCATAAGCAAAGCGGTGATATTATGGTGTTGAAGAAACCTCTTGTTTTTGTCTATAAAGACCTCCATCTGTAGATAATGATAGGTCTAAAGGGTCATTTAAAAGAGCTGCAACAGTATTTTTTGTGATGATTTCCCCTTATTGACTAAATCAAGGAAAAAGCACAGCTACTCCTTGAAATGATATTTTCAAATTGTAGAAGGTGTAGTTATGCCATGCATGAAAAACATGGTTCAAGGTCATTTCCCCGTAATGAACAAGAGAGAGAAGTGGGTTTTTCGATGGCTAGATTTCATCTTCGCAGTATTATAAGCTTAATGTTTTCACCCATTATAATGGCACAGACAGGAGTCCTTGGTCCTTTCATTATCTTCGGAATCTGTGGTTTCCTTTGGCTTTTAGTCTGGCTAACAGCAATATCTAGAAGTCCTCGAAGTCATTCTCAATACCTGCTTCAGAGCTTCTGTACATTCTAGATGGAAATGAGAATTCCATAAAAGTTGGCACACATAAGCCCTTTGCAGACTTTTGATAAATATTGACTGGAGAGAATTTTACAGCCCTTGCTGTTGGGTCCATTTCACTGACAAATACAAACTGAAGATGAACCTGATCCAAATGATTGTTCTAGAGCAAGAGTTAATAAAAAATATGCAAGCATTGATCAGGAACAAGAATTTTCAGAACCAGATCCAGATGATAGAGAAATGCATGATTTCTGGCCTGAACAATATGTGTTGGAGAAAGGCTCAAAGGAGGATGGAGAAGATCTGGAATCAAAGCATGTAGTAGTTGTGAAAGTGTCAATTCAAAAGAGCGCATAGCTATAGTGAGGTGGCTGAAACATATGTTGCAGCCGGAAGACCCTAGAGAGTTTGACAAAGAAGAAGTGGTAAGTTAATGAGAGGTGTTAAGTTGAAGACCTTTTTATGTTATAGACAGAAGGACAATACACTGGTTTTAAAAGGCCCATGACCTTGTGTATATGAAAGCCTCCCTCCAAAGATAGATCAGGGATGTAACCTCATTGAAAGAGCAGAGAGCTAACAGGTGTCTTAAGTGACTTCAAAAAATTGTTTACACTACTTTCTCCAAAAGAATGAACAACTGATGCACGGCAAAGATATAAGATTGTGTTTGAAAGGGTTTTTATTGGTAAGAACAGTTGAGAAACAATGGTTAATACAAATGAAAATTCATTGTGTTGAAAACCTCTTCCACATAGAAACAATACAGTGGCATAAGGGTGCTGAAGGTCTCTATTTCTTATGTTTACAAAGGATTTCCTCCAAAAGATACAAGGTCACATTTTCGGAGAGAGCATTGATATCTATCCAAGTACCTTTCCCAACAGATAGACAAAGAACACTTTCATGATCAAAACCATGTTTCTTTTCTAAAAACTCAAAGGATACACAGTGCTTAGAGAGACAGATATCACAAGCAAAGTCACCTAGGGAAAGAGCAGTTGATTTGTCAACTTGAAGATGGCCTCCCCCACAAAAGGCAGAGGGTCAATTCTCTTAAGGCTTTCACCATGCAAATTAGTTCATACAAATGGTTTTAGAGATGCTCAAACAAGTTTCATGTTTATATCAAAGGACCCTCATCGGCAGATAAGGATAAAGGTCTCATTATGAGTCTGAAGGGCTGTTTTGAAGAAGCTGCAAAGGTGTTAGAATCAATGTTTTGAAAATCGCGATCGGGATTAAATCGGCGAGGGGAAAAAATTGAAAAAAATCATAAAAATCGGGAAAAAATCGGCACATACAAAAATATTCATTTTTTTTCAATTTTTTTAATATCTAAAGCACCCACAACATAAAATAAATGCATTGACACATAAATATGAAAAAAAAATTAATATATAAGACGTGTAATATCATGTCTAGTGTTACATCACACATAATAGTGAATCATGTCCTAAATACTAAGTCCTTAGTCTCAACTCAACCTCAAAATATCAACAAAAATATAATAATGTATCTCATATCATGAGTCATAATGATATATACAAAGGAATGCACCAAATAACCTATACTACTGATTTCCACTGCCCCTCTTGCGAGAAAATGTAACAGCTTTCCCTCTAGACGGAGAAGTTGGCGGGGCTGGCAATGGACTTTGTTGTGCTCCAAATCCTGAAGCACCAGGAGCTAAAGGAGGCAGACCACGTCCTCTACCGGTAGCAGGGGTAGGTGGTGTCACCTCCTCCTCCTGCTATTGCTCCTCCTCCTCCTCCTCATGAAACTCATCATTGATTCATCGCTACTAGAAATGGGATCATCAACAAGAGATACAAACATCATCTAGCGCAAAGTCTTCAGACTTAGTTGCTCAACCTTATAACATGATAGAAATTGAAAAAGTTTAACATGCACAACCAATGATTTTGGTTTGAGTGAAGGGTTCATCTCCTCAACCTTAAAATGCGGTAGAAAAAGATTAACATGCCTAACCGAGTTGTTTTCCTTTGAGTGGTGACTGTAGTACGGTGGAATGCTGGTTAAACAATCAGCCTGCTGTTCAACCAGTTTAGCAATCATTTGCCCAGCATCAAAGTTCTTAAAGGACTTCATACTCTTGATCAAATGCCAATCTCATACCCTTACACATAATAGAATCAAATGGAAACAATGCAAATCCCCAAACCATGAAACCCTGAAAACCATTAAGTCTGCTAAATTTTGAGTGAAATCTAAAATTCTAGTTTCTCCATATGAAATCCAATGAGATCGAAACCACTATTAAACATCCTGAGTCATTTCATGGTAATGTTAAAAATTTAAGTAAAAGGATATCCTTTTACTTTAAAAATTTAACATTACCATTAACTGCCAACAGGGTGTGTCAGGAAAATGAGAGGGCTGAAAAAATGACAAAAAAAAGATCGATTTTTGAACTTATAGGGTTGTTGTTTGATGGGCCCACGATTTTTACCAAAAAAATCGTGAATTTTTGGAAAAAATCGCGATTTTTTCCCGATTAGCGATTTTTTCAAAAAATCGTGCAAAACATCACCGATTTAATCGTTTTGTCAAAAAAATCGCGATATTCAAACCATTGGTTAGAATCCTCTATAAACAACAGTCCAAGTATTAGTTTTAACACTCCTTCCACTTCATATAAACAATATTTTTATGAATAAGTTTCAAAGGTCAGAAACATCCTTGTGTTAATGAAGTCCTCTTCAGATAAAGGATCTTTTATAAAAACTTCAGAGAAATACAGCTCAAGGAATGGTGAGACAGTGGTTAAAAGACTACTCGAATTACAAATAAACTTATTCGAAAGGAAATTTTTGTTTTAAAGAGTGAAGAGATCTTCGAAATGATGAAAGACGAAGTTTTATGGCAGTATCTTATGGCTTCTTCATTTCATAAAACAATGGAGATTTCCTCATGGTGATTTAAAGGCTACAATGTTGTCTGTATGATAAACCTCTTCGTAAGTAAAAGAGGCCAGACACAGTTTTATAAAGAGCATGAGAACAAAGTTGGCTTATTGATTAAGATCCTTTTCCACTATAGATGCACAGAAGAGAAATTTGTTGCTACACAATTGAATGAAATAAATTTTAGACAAACAGACAGATTTTGGATTAAAAACGAAGGAACTGAAAATTGTGGTCTTTCAGAGATTCGTGAGGTCATGTACATCAGCAATCAAAGCAAGTTGACCCGACTGTATTATTTCTTGCAGAAAGCAGACTAGGGAAAATCAGTTTGAGACAAAAAGCAGAAATAAGTTACCTATTCTGCAAATACAATGAAAGTACCTTTTCTTCTGTAAAATGTCATATGATCCCGGCAATCACTGGCAGAAGATAAGAAATTTAGAGCATTGTCGATGAAATTAGGAGGGCAGAGGATAAACTTGGGTGGCAATTGATTGTTTCTACAAGGATTCTGTATCGTTTCTGCAATTGCCAAAAAATCCGACATGGCGATCTTCCACAAACTCAGCAGCTATCTGTCTCCGACCTTCTGGGAGGTTATCATTTCTACAGTCGATATGTTAATGTGCATTTGTTACCCTTGGAAGAAGTTTTGGAACTTACCGAACATTGTGCTTCACAGATAAAATTTCCTAGGGGATAGAAGCATATTGTCATTACAGCCTCATGTAATATGAATAAGTTTTTCTTCCTTAACTGTTCCGATGGCCAACTCTATGTTGGCACTAAGAACCTTGCTGTAAATGGGGAGATGATGCCATGTGTCTCTAGTACATTAATAGATGTAGCTCAACAAGATGCAAGGCTGATGTGGTTGGAAGAATATGAAAGACAGTTAGAAGTTGGCAATTTTTCTGTTCGCGAAGATGGTGAAGATGGTATTATCCGGAGTATCAGTTTATTTCCTGACAAAGAGCCTCTATGTAGTGAGGCTGTGACAAATGGTGTACAGGTATGCGCTTCTGCAGTATTTGTGCTAGAGGGAAGCAATTTACAGGAAAGCGATGAAGCAATTGAAAACTTGAATGACAGTAGCAATGGTGGCATGACAATACCTCGAGCAGCATTTGGATTTGTTGCCAGGCTTGCCACTGGTCTTCTTGGATTTCGAGGTTCCAAGAGCTCATCAAATACCATGGATGCAAATTCTCAGGAGCGGACTACTCTGCAGAATGGACTTGAACAGAAATCTGACGAAATGGCCCGATGAGACAACGCTTTCATGTTTATTGCACATTTGTTGAAGGAGGTAAACCGGTGGTTTTCACAGGAAATTGAAGTTTTCAAGCGCGGCGCGCCTATACATCCTCACAGCGCCCCTGTGAGTAACTCCAGAACAAATTTGCGAAGGGTGCGACGCGCCTGTGCCCAGTTTCCAATGACCCTTGAACGCACCCAATGTTACTCCTGAACGTGCCAGTAATTGCTGAACGCCCCTGCCCGAGCTTCAAACGCCTCCATCTACGTGTCCAAACCATGGTAAGCTTCTCTATCACCTGCCAAACGATCTTACCACTTTCAATTCACATTATCAACCATTTGTTTGCCCATGTAACACTGCTACACCACCAAATTATGAATGGCCCGGGCCATGTCTGAACGGCCCGGCGCCCATGGTTGCTGTTGAACGACAGGGCCCGAGCATTTTTTGACATTCTCAAAGCCCTCCAAGCATGAAAATTCTTCATTCCAAGTGCCAAATGCTTCTAATACACTCATTTACCCAGTTCAATCTTTGAAGTTGTTAAAGACTACCCTTAGCCTTTATTTTTCGACTTGCCCAGGACGCTCCTGAACGGCCCACCGCCCGGGCGCCCGGGCCACCAATAGCAAAATTTTCCAAAGTGCCCAAAAGAAAGAAAATTGCTTTTCTAAGTTGTGAATCTGTTGGTTACTTACTAACACAGTTGACAAGAGTTGTTTTAGTTTCATTTTGAACAAAAAACTTGTCCACCTACTACAGAGAATTGATGATCAAAGAAAGTGTTTGTTGGTCAAGAGTTTGGTTGTTTTGAGTGGTAAAGAGAAAACTGTGTTGTTTTCAAAAGTAATTTCTCTTGTTCATCAAAATCAGAGAAACAGAGTTGTATAGGGAGTTTTCTAGTCATCTTAAAAAGTCTTGTTTGTGCTATGAATTAGTCATGATTATACACAGTCTCTAGGAGAAAAGCAGACTTAGTTTGAAGGGTCCCAAATCTATTTAAAGGGTGTCTTAACAGTGTTTCCAAAGAGCACCATGTTTGTTAAAACTCAGAGAAAAACAGTGACAAGGGGATGAAGATTTTTGTCAGTTGAAAAGAGTCTTTTAAACATTGATTTCAAAAAGCGCCATGATCATCTAAATCAAAGGGAAAACAGTGATTGAGGATAAGAGGGCATTCATCATTGTTTGCCAAACTCCTAAAAACAAAACAGAGATTGAAGGAAGAAAGTTATTTGTTTAGAGGCTTGTTGAAAGTTTATAAAGTGTTAGGAGGCAGTTAAAGGGAAAGCACAGCTTGTTTTTTCAAGACATATCATGTTTATTAAAAAGGAATGTCAGTGTGTTATTTTAAGAGAGTTTTCTTTCTTTGAAAAATTGAAGATTCATACAATCTCTAGAGGCAAAAACAGAGTTTTGTAAAAGACTTTCAAATCAGTTTAAGGAGTCATCTTGATAGTGGTTTCAAAGAACACCTTGTTTACTAAACCAAAGAAGAAACAGTGATAGAAGGGTAATGTCCTTGTTGAAAGTTTGAAAGGTTGTTTAAAGATAGTGAAAGGAAGAAACATATCTTGTTTTTTAAACATACCGTGTTTGTCATGATCAAAGAAAACAATGACTTCAAATGAGTCCCTTTTTGTTTCAAATAAACACAGAGAGACAGTGAATAAGGGATGAGGGTTTTGTCAGTTTCAAAAGAGGTCTTTTTGTGCTATGAAATAGTTAAGGATTTGCACAAACCTCTAGAAAAAAAACAGAGTTTATGAGGGTCTCATAATCAACTTGAAGAAGTATGTTAAGACGGTGTTTTCCAAGAGCACCCCTTGTTTACTAAATCAAAGAAAAACAGTGGCTAGGGGATGAAGATTTTGTCAAATTAAAAAGGGGTCTTCTTGTTGTGGATAACAAGGATAAAAATAGTGATTAAGGGGAAGAGGTTTTTGGTGCCAAAAACACAAGGATACTTCCCTTCAGAAACCACAAACATGTCTTGTCAAAGGCCTCTTGGCTCAAACACAATACTGAAGAGATGACTTTAGTGATGATGAGGAACAAGGCAAAGAGTCTAAACATAGCAGTGATAATGAAGAGCAAAGTGATGGGCAGTGAGCAGTGATGAAAAGGAACATTATGGCAGCCAACACGGCAATAAGCATGAGGGTGATGAAGCACAAAACAGTGAAGGGAAAGAGCATGGCAATCATGAAGAAGGCAGTGACAAAGACAAACAAGGCAGTGACAAAGACAAACAAGGCAGCCCTCAAGCAAGCAATGATGAGGGCAAGCAAATACAAAACATGGATCATGAAAGGCACTCTCCAAAGCATGTGCTAGCTGCCTCTCCTAGGCAAGGGGCCATGACTTCTTCACCAAAGCTAAAATGCCAAACAACAAGGAAGAAAACCAAGAAAAGCTCAAAACTGCCCAAAGAGGGCATCCAGTGAGAAAAAAGGAGAAAGACACCTCTAGGCTTGGAATTTTGGCCCGAGCTTCTAGACATGTTTCTAAAAAGCCTTGAGGGACTTGCTCACCAAAATTGAGCAAATTTTGACATGTTCTTGTTTTTTTGACATTTTTGGACCTAATTGCATAAAATCATGGGCGCCGCCATTTTGGTTTGGAGTATCCTCAACTCTTGAGAGTGGTACCATTGGATGCATTAAATTCAGGAGCATCTACTCAGGAATTTTCAGAGCATTTGAAGTTGTTTTGGTCCCCCAAAGATGCAAAAAACACTCACTTTTTCGACACTCTGCCCACATATCAGCAAGGCCTATTTTTTGGGTTTTTTCACTCAGTTCAATATTTGACAGAATTCCAGGCATCAGATTGGGAAAATTCAAGTTGTTCCAGAAAGTAGACATCCAGAGCTTTTCAACGAGCCGTCACGGACCTCGTTTCGACATCGAGAAGGCCCTCAAAAGTCATCCGAAAGACAAGAAATTTTCTGCTGGTGCGCCCTTAGTGCTTTTTGGCCAAAAAAGTAGTTTTCTGAAGTGGCCTCTCCAAATGTGCGTTAAGCTATTTTGGGACATTGCCAGTCATAAAAAGTCAAATTTATTCCCTTTTTTAGCATTTTGAGATATTTTATTGGATATTTTGTGCCTTGGGCTTTGCAAAGCCTCAAAGACAAGATAAGATATTTGTTTTTCAGCCAATGGCTAGCTAGTTGCCTTGGTTGGGTTTCCTCCTCCATCTTGGCCATATATTCCAAGAGACTTCATTGTAAATAAGTCTGAACTTGATGATATAGAGCAATATATGGTTATACAAGCTTGGAAGAAACACTTGTCTCATGCACTGGATAGTTTCTTGAATGTTTTTGGATGATGAAAAAGGACTGTTGTTGGATTCCTTGACTTGGTAAAATGGTACAGTGTCCCTCTCTATTATGTTTTCTTAGTTTTCATTCATATTTCATGCTCTTGCTTGCTATAAGACAGTAGAGAATAGATTTGAGACATGCCCTTGGAGGCACCTCAGATTTCCTGTTTCTTTATAGCTTCTATGTTTTCTTCTTTCTTAGTCACATTAAGGAGTCCTTGATTGCTCTTTGATAACTAAAGAAATTGTTTGCTTGTTTCATTTATGGTTCTATGCATGCTAAATATGATTCACGGTATGCCCTGCTTACTCATGGCTAGTCATAGCTCCATCTCTAAAACCTTTCTTTGATTGTTTGATTGTCTTAGTTGAACCAAGGAGGTCTTGTACTGATCTTGCCCTTTGCCTAAAACTATGCAATCTTGCTTCAAAGTGCCCGATAGCTTGAAATACTATGTCTAGGCATTTCCTCATAGTGATTTGAGTTATTTGTTTGTCTTAATTGTCTTTCCCCAAAGTCTGATAGCAATTTCCTAAAGTTAGAGAGTCATATATCTCTTTGTATTGCTTGAATGTTTATTTCTATGCATTTATCAGTTTATAGTTACATTTCTCATGATTAATGGTTAGCCCTACCATGTTTATGTCAGCTATTGAACTATTTATGTTTGAAATCCTTTGTTCTTCACAAATTTAGTGTCCATCCCACTCCATTTTACCTTGATCAAATTGGCCCTTCAACATACCTTGTATCACCATCTAAAGCTTTTTTGACCTTTTCGACCCCATAGCCCAGTTGATCTGACAATATTTTTATCTATCTTAGTCTTTGATCAGTTCCTCCCTCACAAACCTAAAAGCAAAACCAAAAAACCTACTTCACAACTAGCCTAAAATCAGAAACACAAGAAGCAAAACACATAGATATCCCTTACGCAAATAGAGAGAGCCCTCTCTGAATCCAGGAAGGCTAGGTCCTTGGGCTCCAAAGATTGGTTTGATGTTACCCTGTCACTTGGCTTGCCAATCAGCCAAATCACGGGACCTTAACAAGCGTAATATTCAGTAAATGGTCTGCATGTGTAGGCTGTTAGTTGTGTTTACTTCGGTATTTTCTGAATATTATTTCTGAAGATAACCTGTATAATTTAATCAAGTACGAGAAGTAAACCATGATACTACAGTAGAATTTTCACATGGTATCAAAGTGATAGCAGATCAAGCTGAATCTCCAGCAGATCAGCTGAAGAATATTTTTTCTGCAGGATAGCAGCAAAGATCCAGAAGGGACAGCTTGGCAGCAAGAGGACGCAGACCCAGAAAGGGGCAGTGTTGTAGCTACAGAAGGCCATCAGGCTTACACGGAGCCTTCCCAGGCCAACGTAAGGACTGCGTCACCCAGTCTGGGGTTACACAGTCCACTTCTGAGCAGCGCTGAGGCTACATTGGGCCAGTCAGTGAGACGCAATCCAGTCATTCTTCCTGTTGCATAGAAGTCTTGCCAAGATCCAGAAGCAACACTTCAGATCTTCAGCAGTGCTAGTGTGGTGGAGATTCTGCCAGTGCATAATGGTGCCTAGCTAAGTCAACAAAGAGCGGGAGGAAGACAGTCACTCAGCAGATCTGAGATTCGATCAGGAGGGTGATCGGAGAGTACTATCTAATTGTGTTTGGGAGAAGATTTCCAGGAGGGAAATCAATTAACAGAGGGAGAAGCTATTATAGAGGGTTTCTAATCACTAAGAAACACAGATCCAACATTTTATGTTGAGTATTGCAACAAAAAGAGAGAGGAGTATATGTTCTGACAGATCTGACTAGATGGCGCGATATGGACTGAGAGATCAGGATAGGTTGGATGGCATGTCCAACTTTTTTATCTGGTGGGCTAGAATCCTGTCAGTTTTAGATGAGTATGGTCTCAAAGATCATGCAGAGAAAGTTCTAGTTGTACCAACTGATGCAGATCCTCTAAAGAAGTACGAAGAAAATCAAGCACGAAATAAGCGTTTGATCATGGACGGAGTCAAATACCACGGTATGCCTCATATTGCCGGAAAGAATACGGCAAATGAGATGTCGGTAGCATTGTACACGATGTATCAGGGAGGCTCGATCCAACGAAGAATGCTTCTGGAGAATCAAATGTGGTTGTTCCAGATGATGAAGGGTGAAGAGATAGATCCATTCCTCTTTAGACTTCAGACTATTCGGGATCAGTGATTGCCATGGGTGCAAATCAGGATGTGAGGGGCTCCTAGTGAGGACGGCCCTAAATGCAGTCTCAGAAGAATGGGAAACGTTTGTCCAGAGCATTCTAGGCAAGGTGGCGTTACCATCATGGGCAGACATGTGGGCAATCCTCCATCAAGAGGAAATCAAGAGAATCACAAAGAGGCAAAGCAACGGAAGCAGATCAGCCAGAGTGAAGAAAGAAGAGGAGGATGATGCAGCCCTTGCATCGAAGGAAAGGAAGCAGCAAGGGAAAAAGACGAGAGACCTATCCAAGGTCCGATGCTTTAACTGTGGCAATCTTGGACACTTCTCCAACACTTGTCCTAAGAAGAAGGACAAAGGATCTTCTGAATCCAAGGTTGCAACAGCAAAGGATGATGGCTCTGATGATGATGCAACCATGAGTGCTCATGTGCCTCGAGAGAAGAGGTGGGGTGACATGGATCTGTAGATCAGCTACAGATCAGGAGTGGCGAGATCCTTGAGTCAGCCCTACTCTTGGATCACATACGAGCTACAGGAGCCTTAATACGGTAGCGGGATGAGTCGGGAGATGGTTGCAGAAGGTCACAGTGAAGCAGAGGGGAGTGCTGAAGAGTTGAAGAGGGAGCAGCGTAAAGCAGAGGCGGTAGCAGCATAGAGACAGCAGCGCAAAGGCTATTGGGACTTCAGCAGCACAGAGAAGCAGTGCTTACGCAGTGCACATTTGCAGCAGTGCAACGGCTTCAGGAGGACATCGTAAATGAGTAGCCAAGGGAGCTTCAGTGATGGGAGGCAGCCTGACTTGTCTGTCAACGATTGGGTAGGAGTCCATTAGTTTCTTACTTCTCGGCCACTAAGTTGCAGTGCAGCAGTTAGCAGTGACAGTGCTATGGCCAACATGATGCAGCAATGTGAGAGGGAGTTGCAGTATAGATGTGGCAGTGACATGGGCAGCGGTACAAAGAGCAGCAGTGCAGTGGATGGAGGGTAATGGGCCAAGCATCAGCAGCACAAAAACCAACATCAAGATGGTGCAGTACATGGTGTGGATGTATTGCTAGAGCACACTCCGTGCTAAGAGGGAGTGTTGAGATTTTGTGTAGTTGGGGTAGCATCAAGTGTGCTCTAGCCCTGAAACTTTGTAGAGGGGCTAAGAAACACATCCACTCCAAAACCCATAAAGCGTTTGGAGAAATTTCAGCTATTGTTTAAGTTATTCAAATAATTAATTATTTTAATGTATTTCCTAAGTCTAAACTTAGGAAAATTAAATAATTAAAGTGAATTAATTAACACATGCTGAAATGTTCTAAATGAAGCGGATCAAACAGTCTTTTAATCTCAGCCGTTGATAAGTGTTTTAATCTCGGTCGTTGATGAGATCATCGAAAAAATATAAGAGAAAGGCTTGAGGGCCAGTTGGAGACACACAGATGCAGAGCTGAGAGACTGATCTGGAATTCTAGGGCAGGGTTTGCTAAGAATTTCTGGAGGAGTTTTCTGTAGCGAGGGGTAGTATTGGCTAAGGGGATGATCTGATCCCAGAGCCAAGATTCAACAAGAGGCAAAGGAGCAGCTTTCAAGGACAGTGTGGAGGAGCAAGCGCAGCAGCAGTAGCTGCGCAGCGCAGAGACTTCAGCTGCTACGCAGGCCCAGGAAGGGGTAGCGTTGTAGTTTTAGAGGGCTTCAGAGTTACGCAGAGGCCTCCAGAGGTAGCGTAAGGACTGCGTCACCCACTCTGGGGTTACGCAGTCCCTCTCTGAGCAACGCAGAGGCACGCAAAGCCTAGCAAGGCTGACGCTGGGGCTTCAGGGGCAACGCTAGGGTTTCTAGGGCCAGATCTGGGCTGAGTCTTGTAAATATCGTTTGAGGGTGTGGATCATTCAGAATTTTGGTCTCAGAATAGTAGGTTAGCTGCAGATCTATGTTTTTCTCTATCGGGTGAACCAGATTTGGTACCCATATTTGTTGTACTTGGAATCTACTTAATAATAATAAACCCTCATATCTGTTGCACCGGTTTTTGTTGATTTCTATAGCATCGGGAAGTGTTCTAAGTCTCAATTTTGGTGGATAAGCTTGGACATCAGTTATCCAGAGAACCTAGAAATCATTTGTGGAAATTCCACTCGGATATGACTTTATTAAAATAATTAATTATTTTAATGCAGACCCTAAGTTTAAACTTAAGGAAATTAAATAATTAAAGGGTATTAATAGAGCAGAGTGAGAATCTTCTAGAAAACGAAGATCAAGTCATCTTTTAATCTGAGTCATTGATTAACGATATAATCTTGGTCGTTTATTTATCAGTGAGAAGACTATAAGAAGAGACTTGAGGGCCATTTGGAAATCAAGCCTGGGACATTCTCAGTACCCGAAGGAAATCGATTCTGAAGGAAGAGAACTCAATTTCAGTGGGTGGAATTGTAGAGGCACGGTTGCAGAAGCAGGAGGAGGGAGAAGTTAGTTATCGGGAAGCAGAAGTCAAGAGGATGAAGGGAAGGGTGAGCTGATCAGCAGCCATAACCCCTCCACGTAGAATCACGCAGTCCAGGGAGAGACTGTGTAGAGCACTCACGCTAGATGACGCAGAGGGTGAAAGAGGTCACCTTGAGGGTCTGAAATTTGTCTGGAGGGTCCAGAAAAATCAACCAGGTGTTTGGAAAATTTTTTTCTCTACTCATCAGACTCTTGTAAATATACTTTCCATTTCTAAAGATAAATATAAAACCCTCATCTGCTACACCAGTTTTCCCACATTGGGTTTTTCCAGGGACAATTGTCCAAAAATAATTGTGTTCATGTGGTTGTTTCTATTGTGCTACGTATGTAAATTATCTTTATGTTCTTATGCTCTTAATGATAGTGAAGATCTGCAAATGTGTTTATTTCAAAATTTACTGAAGCATCTGTCAATAACTTATCTCATAAGTAGGAGAAATAAACCAAGTATTGCAGAAATATTTTCCTTTAAAATTTCACAGTTTTCCCGCTTTGGGTTTTTCTAGGGACTTATGTCCAAAAATCAATGTGTCACTTTGTTTGAATGAGCGTAATATTCAGTAAATGATATGCATGTGTAGGCTATTAGTTGTGTTTACTTCGGTATTTTCTAAATATTATTTCCGAAGATAACTTGTATAATTTAATCAAGTAGGAGAAGTAAACCATGATACTACAGTAGAATTTTCACAGAGAGAAGAATAGTTTGGCAGATGAGCTTGTTGTAGCTGCTTCTACTTTGCAATTATCTGATGAGTTGATCAAGGATAAGATAAAAATGGAAATTATTTTCAGACCTTCTGTTCCAGATATTGGCAAGTTTTTTATAATGAGAAGCAAGTGATTCGTTTTCTTGATAATTTGGATGAGTTTGAAATATTTCGGATAAATTATAGGGAGGATGGATATGATGATCATGAAGATAATATAAATCCTGCTCCCATGAATGTTGTTGCTTTAGAGCGGCACTTTGATCGGCATGATGCCACAAGGACGAAAGAGGAAAATAAAATGGATCCAGGGGAATTCATTGAAGTAAACATTGGTACCTCTAAGGACCCTAAAGTTGTGAAAATTGGTAAAGGTACTAGTGGTGAAGAAAGGAAAAAGCTGACCAATTTACTTCGTGAATATCGGGATGTTTTAGGATTTTCTTATGATGAGTTAAAAGGATATAGGAAGATGTCATGGAGCACACTATCCCTCTAAAAGACGACGATGCTAAACCTTTTCATCAAAAGCTTAGGCAAATAAATCCTAAATTAGCCCCTTTAGTACAGAAAGAGCTTTCAAAGATGCTTGCCGCAAGAATTATTGCTCAAACTAGGCATTCAACATGGTGTTCCAACCTGGTGATTGCTAGGAAAAAGAATGGTACAATTAGACTTTGTGTCGATTTTAGAAACCTTAATCTAGCATGTAAAAAAGATAACTACCCTTTGCCAAACATGGAGACATGTTGCAAAGAGTAACGAGTTCAAGAATGATGTCAAAGAAGATCGTTACAAAACTACATTCACCACACCATGGGGTATTTTCGAATTTATTAGAATGCCTTTTGGGTTGTCTACTGTTGGGGCTACTTTTCAAACGGCTATGGATTACGCCTTTAAAGGTTTAATTGGTAAAATTATTGAAATTTATGAGGGTGATCTTACTGTTTTTTCCAAGGATGGTATTAGTCATATAGGTCAACTTAGGCAAGTTTTTGACAAGTGTAGAGAGTTTGAGATTTCCATGAATCCGGCTAAGTTTGTTTTTGGAGTAACTGACGGGAAATTACTTGGTCACATCATTTCCAAAGATGGGATCAAGATCGATCCTGAAAGAGCTGAGGCAATCCAAAAGATTCCTCTCCCTCATAATCTTAAATCCCTTCAGTCTTTTCCTAGAAAAACTAATTTTCTTAGAAGGTTTATTCCAAATTACGCATAAATAGTTAAGCCTATTCGAAGTCTTCTGACGAAGGATGTAAATTTTTTATGGATAGATGGAAAAAAGGTTTTTCAAGAAATCAAAGGTGTTATTGCAAAGCTCATATTTTAGTGAGTCCGGATTATTCAAAGGATTTTGTGATTTTCTCTTTCGCTTCTAAAGATACCATTGTTGGTGTCTTATTACAGAAAAATAAAGAAGGTCACGAACAGCCTATTGCTTTCATGAATAGAGTGCTTCAAAATTCTGAATTAAATTACACTACTATGGAAAAGCAAGCCTATGCCTTGGTTAAGTCCCTTAAGCATTTCAGGACTTATGTGGGTTATTCCAAAATCATTGCTTTTGTCCCTCATTCTGCGGTTAAGGATATATTAACTCAAACTGATTGCTTAGGGACTCGTGCTAGGTGGGTTACTAAAATCCAAGAATATGACTTAGAGATTAGAGTCTAGACCCACCAAGTTAGTCAAAGGTCAAGGTTTGGCTAAAATGATGACCGAAGGTAATGAAAAATTTCTTGGTTTGATTTGTCTTAAGGATACATCTTCACCTAAGCTGCAAAGATTAGGAGGGCATGAATGGTACAAGGATATCATTTATTACTTGTTAAATCTTACATGTCCTAACCATTTAGTTGCTCATGGAAGAAGGGCTCTTAGACTAAAAGCCACTAGGATGGCCTTGGATGGAAAACTACTGAGGACATAGTACTTAGGTGTGTGGATGAAGTTGAGTCCAAAAAATTAATTTATGAGCTTAATTTAGGATTTTGTGGTGGTAATTACACTGCTAGAACTATCGCCCACAAAATTATGAGAGTTGGTTAATATTGACCTTCATTTTTTTCTGATGTGCACAAATTTGTTAGAAGTTGCCAAGCCTGTCAATTGTTCATTGGGAAACAAAAGCTAGTTGCGCTGCCCCTGCAACTTGTGTTTGTTGAGGTACCTTTTCAGCATCAGGGTCTAGATTTCATCAGGAAATTCCATGAAAATTCTAGCAATGGCCACTCATGGATCTTGACTGCTACTGATTATTTTACAAAATGGGTTGAAGCCATTCCTACTAAGAATGCCACTGAAAAGGTCATTATGGACTATATTGAAAATCAAATCATTACTAGATTTGGTGTCTCTGCCAAGATCACTACTGACAATGCCAAAGCCTTTAGTTATTTTGAATTTTCATCATTTTGTTTTAAGTATGACATTGTATTATCTCATTCATCTAACTACTATCCTCGGGGTAATGGCTTGGCTAAATCAAGTAACAAAAATCTTATAACCATTATCAAAAAGATAGTAGGAGATATAATCGATCTTGGGACAGCAAAATCAAGTATGTTTTATGGGCAGATAGGATTACCAAAAAGAAAGCTACTGGTAAAAATCCCTTTGAATTAGTTTATGGCTTGGATGTAACTTTACTAGTGCACCTTAAGTTACCATCTTGCCAACTCCTCCAAAAATTTTCCTCTGATAAAGATGTTGTTCAAAACAGAATTGATCAGCTTGTGGAGTTGGATGAAACTCGTAGGAAATATTTTCATAGTATGTGTAAAAGTCAATATAACATTAGGAAAAGCTTTGATAAATCATCTCGATCTAGAACTTTGCAGGTTGGAGACATGGTATTACTTTGGGATCGAAAGAATGGAAAACCAGGAAAACATAAAAAATTTGACAGTTTGTGGCTAGGACCTTACATTATCCGAGGCATTGTTGGACCCAACTCATTCCACTTGAGCACATTGGAAGGCGAACCACTTGACTTACCTGCAAATGGCCAAATGCTCAATTTGTTATTTAAAGATGACACTTGATGCCATTGGGCATCTTTTGTATTGTATTTCTAACCTTACACCTTGTTATTTCAGCATTTCATTTCTGTAGTTAGAGTAGATTTACATTTCTTGCTAGTAGAATAGTTAATGTTAAAACACACACATGGTGTATGAGAAGATAAAACACACAAATAGGAAAGATAGGCATTCATTGTATTTTACCATTGATATGATGTACATTTATAATACAATGAGGTGACCCTTGGATTCATCTTCCATGGTCACTTGGACTCCTTTGTGACTCTTTGCCTTCCACACCTACCCATAGAGAATTAGGTGTTCAACATTCCCCCCCTTAATCCAAAGGGGTATGTCTGATTCCAAGAAGAGTTGTAATACAAATCTACAAAATATGCATGACAGCACTTAGGCTGAATCAGCTCTCTGAAATGTTGGCATAAAGAGGTGGTTTAAGGATGACCACCAACACTAGAACGCAACGCTTATTGCAGTTCCCGAAACTCTTCCAAAACTGGCAAGAAGCTGAGGGCTCCTGCTAGAGGAAGTGTCCCTCATATTTGAAGAGGGAGACCTTCAACCTAAAAGAAGGGAAGTCTACAACCTGTCATGGTTTAAGGATGACCACCAACACTGGAATGCTTAATGCATTTCCTGGAACTCAACCAAAACTGGCAAGAAGCTGAAGTCTTCTACTAGAGGAAGTGTTCTGGAAGAGGAAGAATATCAACCTCACATAGATGGTTTAAGGCTGTCCACCAACCAAAGGCATGCTCATGGGCATCCGTGTCTCTTACTACAACTCTGAATCTGGAATGACGAATTGTGGCTCAGGCTCGCTTGAAGTGCTGTGTCTCTGACTACAACTCTGAATCTAGAATGAGAGAATGTGGCTCAAACTCACTTGATGTGGCTTTGAAGCTTGTAGATGACCACCATTTTCCCCCTGTCAAGTACAAAGTGAGATGATGGCGAAAACTCAACTGCAAGATTGTTCAATATTCGAGAACAAGTTCTGACATGCGACTTAAACATCTTCTTGGCTGTTGATGCCCATTGCCAAGAAGCGATCCATCCAAGATGAATCTTTGTTTTTGTAGGAGGCTTATTTTTGAAGCATCTGTGTGAAGAATGGGTGTGCCGACCATAGTGCTTGCATGGGTGAAGATCAAAACAGTGATCTTTCATATGGCCAATCGATCACAGTGTTGGCATTTTACAATCTGTTGTTGTTGTTACTGTGGAGGAGGAGCAGGATCTGTAACAGCTGCAAGTGAACTGTCATAGAGAAATCCGGCACTCTGAAATTTGATGGGCTTGGAGTAGTCCGGAATATGAAAGGACAACTCCTTGTCATATCCAAGACCAGTTATGTGCTTTTTATGGACAAGCTCTTCCCAAGGTCTAATGATGGGCTTGGGAAGTGCAGACTGAGTTGTTGCATCTGCGTGTAAATCTGCTCTTGTACAAGGAACTGAATGTGAATCGACTACAACTTTATATTCTTGCTGCTGATAGGAGTCCCTCTCAATTTTCTGAACAGAAACAAGTCAGAATGATGACTCTTTTGCTAAAGTTCATCTTGCTGGAGCTGAGACTCCAACTGCAAAAACTCAATCTTCTCTTGTGCATGTTGCAGGCAAGTCTGAATATCAAAGAGAGTGTCTTTACTAATTCAGATTGTGTCATCAACAGTAGATTGTATCAAAGTTTCCAAGGACTGTAATACTTCATAAAATTTGGTCATTTTCCAAACAAATCAAGCTCAAGAAATAAAGGGTGTCGGCTTCAACCGATAATGCACCCGTTTACAATGTGATTCAACTTATCTTTCAAAAAAATACAAATGACGTTAAAGACCCTTTTCTTTCTTGAACTTCCAATTATGGAATTCCCAAAGAACAAACTCTGCTACTCAAATTATGGAGGACGCAACTCCGAAAAATGGACTGACTTAGACTTTCAGCAAATGGATTTCAGACAAATGGTTCCAAATTCTATCACTTTAATGGAGATCATCGAGGACTGATGCTTTTTTTTTTTTTTTTGAAAGACCAAAAATAATAAGACAATCTCACGATTACATTAATTACACAAACTTTCTCTTGATTTAATAAGACCAAAAAAAAAAAATGCACCAACCAGGATGACTAAATCTTCACCGATCTTGGAATCCGAACTATTGTTGGGCAGCTACTGCTTTCTATTGTCGCTGCAGTGGTGTATTTGGACCACAGCTCCTCTGCTTTCTCCAAAGATGAAATCGCTTGAAACGCAGATATGAAACAACCCGGTAAATAAACTTGAAGTAATAAAAGAAGTAATAGAGGGCAATTCAGCTTTCAACGAACGGTTTTTACTTGTGGACCCAGGGAAAGCATATTCCCAGATCCGCGGTATTGATAGAATGCCGAAGGTTTTATTTAAACCGCAGCTCCCTACATAAACCAACATACAATTATCAAAACACCACGAAAGTATTGAATCCTTCTCGATTGTTCACTCTTCGTAAATTCACTACATTTCTCGAGCTTCAAACATTCAGAAAATGAGTAGCACCAATTTATCATTCAAGTTGGCTGATCATCCTAAGCTTCCAAAGGGGAAGCAGTTGGTGTAATAGTTTTGGACGGTTGGGGCGAGGAGAAACAGGATCAGTACAACTGTATTCATGTTGCCGAGACTCCCGCCATGGATTCTCTCAAGAAGGGGGCTCCAGAGAATTGGACACTGCTCAAAGCACACGGACCTGCAGTTGGCCTTCCTACTGAAGATGATATGGGTAACAATGAAGTAGGTCACAATGCTCTCGGAGCTGGAAGAATATTTTCTCAAGGAGAAAAATTAGTGGATTATGCTCTTGCCTCTGGCAAAATCTATCAAGGAGAAGGATTATGCTCTTGCCCCTTCCTTCTCTGAATCTTTTTCATGTAAAACTCAAGCTCACGACCTTCAAGTATATACCCGTCAGCACGTCCACACTGGCCTAGACATGAAGCAATTGCTGCCAAAAGTCGACTAGTAGCAAATTGCTCTTCCAGATGTGGGTCAAGTTGACTGCGTTTCACCTTTCGTGTTTCACCTTCCTCTCTCACGCCGGCCCACCTTACCTCCTGTCGACTCACCTTCCGCGCGTCTCTTCGGCTGTCTCCTCTCACTGGAGACCACGGATTGAGGGAGTAGCGAAGTCCGCAGGTCGACTACTACGGGTTGTGCGTACAGGCAACTCCAGAGGTCACAAATATCTATAGCGGAGCATGTGCAGCCGCATGCCTCCTTAACCCATAGTGAAATGGAATTGCGGTGTGGTGAATTTGAAACATGGCCGACGTTCAATCACAATCCTCCTTGCTGCTTGCTTTTCTCATGATCCCAATCACAATAAAACAATGAATAGCGTTGAAGGAATGATTTTGTTGAAGGCAAAATGGGTGCGCAAAACAGTGTTTTGATGGAATTAAGCAGAGTAGAGAGAGCGCAAGTGACAGGTGCTGGAAGAGCTCAAATTGGGGCCTAAAACATAGATAGAAACATTATGGTATAGAATAAGGGAATGATGTGGGCTTCTGATGTAGCAGAGGAAATGCGTGAGTGTAGAGGTCAGGTCAAGCATTGCAATGCATAAAGAATCTGCATAGGCCTGACAAAACAATTTAATGCCCAACAAGTCGTAAGAGTGAGAGCCAAATATGACAGGGAAAAACTTTCATGTAAGCAATATAGTGCACATGCCAGCGTTATAATTCAAGACAAGACCTACTATTCGTTCTATGGAGGGCGTTTCTTCTAACAATCTGCCAAATGAGGAACTGAAGAAATGGCAGAGGAAAAGTCTTAAACAAGAAAAAAGCGCAGGTCTATAATGGCCACAAAAATAATGGCACAAATAACACTGAGCAAGTTAAGAACGCACTAGCTCTGATACCATGTTAAAACACACACATGGTGTATCAGAAGATAAAACACACAAATAGGAAAGATAGGCATTCGTTGTATTTTACCATTGATATGATGTACATTTATAATACAATGAAGTGACCCTTGGATTTATCTTCCAAGGTCACTTGGACTCTTTTGTGACTCTTCGCCTTCCACACCTACCCATAGAGGATTAGGTGTTCAACAGTTAATGATAGAAGAGCTTCTATTTTTCATGTGTTTAATGTTATATGATGATGTTTGGATGGACGCTACTTATCTAATTTTGTGTGTTGCTTGGATGCAGATTCTGGATTCTCACATTCCTTCTGTGAAGCAACGTGTCCCCAAGTAGAGTCAAATGTTGACCACTAAGTGTCAACAATCCCATAGCAGTACACCATTTTTTTCGCAAAAGGGATTTATCATGTTCAAGTGTTCGCATCATTCACATTTCATCATCAGTCGACAGTTTGTAAAAGATGTAAACCCATTATGCATGTTTATAATGTAAATGATCTTAGTAAGACCATCATATATGTAACAACCTCGGTAAGCCTAGTATTTTATATCACAACAAATATTGACGATTTTATATCACGAGTATTTTTATTTAAGCAAATTAGACAATAACCAATCAATCTGGGGTGTGTGCCTGTGCAAAGGTTCATTATGAGCCATGAAAAGTAAGATTTTCCAATAGAGTCTACATATATCCATCAAAAACATTTAAGATGTGTAAAAATAGACATTCCAACTTAAGTAACTGCTCATCACTGATTTCAATGATCTCAAAACCTCACATGGGGGAAAAAATAGTCAGGGATTACCTCTACAGCCATCTGAAGATTGTTCTCCTCCAAGTATTGCTCAACAGATTCAATGGCATTAGTGATTCCTCCAGCTACAGAAATATGATTATCTTTCAGCATTACCACGTCAAACAAGCCCATTCTATGATTCTCTCCACCACCTATCAGGACCTGTGCATCTTGTAAGAAAATTGGTCCTTTATTTCAAATAAAAACTTAGTATAGATTGTGGGAAGGGAGAAATTTATTGCTACTGTATGCCAGTTTAATTTGAAATGATACAAATTATTCCCAAATGTTTGCCTTGAATTTCAACGGAATAGAGCATACCGCCCATTTGTCCACCAATCGTAGAGCTGGGGCAGTTTTCCTGGTTTCTAAGACACGTGCAGGCCTTGCAGCATCTGCCATTGCCTGATCAAGCAGATAACGAGATAAATAAACAAATGCTAAGAGAAAGTAATCAGCGCTCAAATACATTCTTCAGATCATTTAAATCTAGTTCTGCATCTGGTCACCTAACAGAAAATGGCATTTACATATGACAAAAGTTTACGATTTCAATAGCAGAAGCAGGAAAACTCTTTTGCAAAACTCTGTCCTTTTGTCAGAAGAATTCCATCAAATTTGATCTCCTGAAATGATATAGTAAAATTACTGATGCAAAATATCATATCAATTGAACTATATGTTAATTTCAATAAAAATTTGGAACTTGTGAACAGAACAATGGTAACTAAATGTGATTCAAGAACAATGTATATAATGATTTCATACAAAATATGTCCAAGAACAATGTATATAATGACTTCATACAAAATATATGTCCAGGTTAAAGAGAAAGAGTTCTAAGTCATATTCTTCAAAATGGTGATGTGCCATTAAATAATGATAATATATAACTTGATAGATCACAGAATGCTATGCCCAGCAAAGCTAAATCATACCTTTGTAAGAGTTGCAATTCCACTCATTCGTTGCATAAAGTTGAGAACAACTCTTTCTGCCACAAGAATGCTTCTGGCACTGCCTGCAAACACCATTGTTAATAGTTATACACTGGTTGCCTAATAACTTGCCTTCGAATTGTATAAAAACCATATCGGCCAGACGTTGCATGATACATACCATACACAGAGCCAAACTGTAAACCTTTCTGAACAAGATCCCCATCATTCTGACTCCAATCAACCTAGGTAACAAAATCCAGCTTCAAGGTCATTTACACTTAAATGGTGCTTAGACGCTCCATCACAGAAAAATTAGATGGTTACGTTTTACAATTCTTCTAAACATTGTAGCATGCATCTTGCTACCTTCAACTGAGGATCTACCTCCTCAAATACCATGATTGCCATTGCAATTCCAGCAATCACGCCATCTTCTTTTGCCAAAAAATGAGCTTCTGCTTCTCTTTCAACTGGAATGGTTGCCAAACAAGACACATCCCCTGAAATTCCAAAATCATATACTTGTCACATACAAGGCAATAGTAGAAACCTTTCTATGGAATCTCAACACATCATTCCGTTGGGTTGCCACGATAACAACATTTTTTAGACTTCCTTATTAAACATTCTTCGAAGATCAAAATGTTTTTGAAATCATTCATTATTTTCATCCATCATAGTTGACCTGATAAAGTCAGTATTCATCATCACTCTGAATTTGGATTAGAAGCTGTGGATGGTGAATACTTTTAAAAATCTGCAACATTATATCTTAAAACAAAAATATATCAGTGGCATAACATGAAGATACAAAAATTTCTTTTGCTATTGTTTTAATTGCCATCAATTGAAACACATGGATTTGTGTTTCTTAATTGGTAGAATGACTATAGTTCGGAAAACATATGTAATACATTCCAAGAGTGTAATGTCCCCATCCACTTAGGAGACATAAGGGAATGATTCTGCCAGCATATTTAATTTCCCGCAGGCTAGGGCAGGAAATTAATCAAGAGAACACATTTGCCTAGGAGAAAACCTTATAAAAGCTAAAGGGGGGTAGGGGGGCATGGGTCATAGGCTAACAAAAAGTCACTTTTAAAATATAAAGTGAGAAAACCAACTAAAGTGACTTTATTAAAATAAAAGTGTAGAAGGATGGCAAAAGAGTCAAGTGAGTTAAAAGAAAAAAGGGAAAATGAGGAGTCTCTCCTCATTATTGCATTTGTTCACTTGAGAAATAGAATTTTGGGAGAGCTCTTGAGAAAGAGACTAGGGTTTTTGAAAACCCTCATTTTGGTTGTTGGATTCAGTGTTGAAACTAATCACCCTAGCTGGTATTGGAGCAGAATCACTTAGAATTTGACATTTGGTTGAATTTCAATGCTGTTATCAGTTGATTTTGTATTTTGGTTTTGGGTATTCATTGTTCAATAATCTATTTGCAAGCCGAGTTACCTTATGTGGTTGAGGGCCAAATTTGAGTCCTTTTTTGGGAGGCCAGTGCTAAAGAATGTAACTAGGTTCGGTCTTCATTATTAATGTATTTGTCAAAAGAATTTATTATTATTATTAAATGACTTATTAAAGCATGGGTTTCATGCTTCGGTTATATTTAGATTAAGGTCCCAATTGTGGACTTCTAGGTTAGTCATTACAGATTAAAATTGATCCAATTTCGGCTTTTAAATCATGTAATATTAAGTTGTTTATTATTTGGTCAAAAGGCTCCTCCATCAACTCATCTTCTTCAAGGTCATCATCCTCGGTCTCTTCAGCAAAATATTCAACTCATCTACTTTAGCGAAAGTCTACAAAGTCAAACTAAATAACTCTCCTACAAGTCGACTTCACACAAGTATTCAAGTCGGCTTCTATAAAGACACATCTCTTCAATCTGTCATGTCGGCTCATTTCCTAGGGACAGACTACTATAAATACCAAGCCAGGATTTCACATTTTAACTCAGATTTTCAGATTATCTTTGAAATTTTGGATCATATAAAAGGGTGCAGTTCGGATCATTACCACAGAAGGATAAGGTCTCAAAATTATTTCATAATCAGGTTACTTCTATGTTATATTTATTTTGGAGATGTTAAAACAAGACAAGGTCTCGGTGATCTGCCACGGAATTAGTGATATGATGTTATCAGTGATGATGTCTCAGTCATGATGTTCAATGATATGATGTTATCTCATTATGATGCTCGGTGATCTCCCTTATGATGTCCAATGCTATGATGATGCTCGGTGATCTCAGTCATGATGTTCAATGATATGATGATGCTCGGTGATCTCAATTATGATGCTCAGTACTATGATGATGTGCAGTGCTATGTTGTTATGATGCTTGGTGCTATATTGTTATCTCAAACTGGGTCAAGGTAATGAGGATGAAGTTTCGGTGCAAGCAAAGGAGATCTCGGTGTCATGGAATTCTCGGTGCTAACACAGTGAAAGGATGACTTGATGGAGGAAGTCTATAGTCTAAGAGTCTTGGTCGTCTCGTCTTGAACCTATTGAAGGAAGAATTTTGACTGGGTTTTCCCCAAAGAGTTGGGTTTTTCCTTGGCAGCGTGTTTATATCTTGTGTCCTCTTTTATTTGTTTGGCATTAGTCTTGATGATAAGAAAAGATAAAACACAAAAACACATAATAATAATCACAAGATAATGTCATGATAAGAGAAATTGATTAACTGCCAACTCCTTAATTTCTCTATCATGGTTTCAGAGCTATGGTCAAAGGTTAAAAGGCAGTTTGAAGAACTCTCATCCATCTTTGAAGCAATGATAGGATCTGTTTGCATCAAGATCAAGATCCCTAGGACATTTCTGGGCTAAATACTCTGAAATATCTTGAAAGGATGAATAGAAAACCTCAGTGAGCTATTCCATTCGCCATAGAGAAGACATCACAGTTCAGATCTCCTTCAAGAAGATAGTCTCGGTGCAGTCATGATCACAGTGACACAGTTCAGATCTTTTCCAGACAGTCTCGATGCGGTCATATTCTTACAAGGATAAAGATGTGGTGCAATCACATGAAAAAGTTCTGAACCATCACAGTTCAACAAATTCGGATATCACAGGTGTGTTCTTGTAGAATTTTGGATCACATTTCAGAGACAAGTTTTTGTTGTCACAAAATTCGGTCCTACCATAGGAACAGAATTTCGGTGTCACCGCAGGAACCAAGTCTTTGCTGCTTTCACATATTTGGCACTACCACAAATTTACAGCTTGGTGTCCCTACAGAAAGAAGGGTGACACCTCAGTCTCAATATCAATACAGTCTTGAAGCTACCTCCGTCTGATGCTACTAAAATGGCCTCAATTCAGTGCTACTACATGACCACACTAATCCCAACTCGGTAATACTTCAGTTATGCCACAATAGTGAGAATTCGGGCTCAAGTAATAAAAGGTCGAAGTACTAAGGCATTGCTATGGTTAGTGACAAAAGTTCTATCACAATCATAGAGGAGAATTCGGATTATGTAGTAGTTTAGGCCAAGGCATCGATAAGGAAGAGTGATGTTTAGGCAGTGACATACAAGCACGTTCAGTCTACACCCTATGGAGATCTATCAAAGGTCTGAGATAAGAAATCAACTTAAGAAAATCAAGTAAGTATTACAACAAGTCCAACAAGCTATCAATCAAAGGTATGTAACTACAAGGTACGTATGAATTTCTAGATTTGTATTACATCTAATAATTCTTATAGCTAGTCTAATTTGGGATCCTTAGATAGCATACATGTTAAAATCTTGATCTTTGTTCTCTAAGATCTACAAAGTAATCTACTTATAAAATAAATGTCCTCTTGTCAATTAGATTTATCCTTGATATCTTAGAATTTCATCCCTCATAGTTGCATAAAAGATCTAACTTGAAAGATCAAATTATACTCTTCATATCACGGTTTGCTTTAAAGTATGCATTGTAGGTATAGTAGACAATGACTCACACTTCTAGGAAATGACTCGCTAAATGATCAAGAAGTATGAAGGAAGGCATCACAAGAAGGTTTGTCGAGAAACAAAGGTATGTCTTAATTATAAAGCTTTGTTAATTTTCTTTGGTAAATCCAATCTACACTACAACGATTTGTTATGTTTAGCTCTCTTGAATCTTAAAAGATTCTTGCTTGGGGTGATTCATCATCTGATGAATCTACCCACCTTATACATCTCTAATTGTCTGCATAAAAGGAACCCTAAAAGGTTCTCTGGAAACCCTAACCTAAGGGTATGTTGATAATGTGTGAAGCCCTAAACCTACTTAGGGATATTAATGAAGAAATAGTTATACTAATTGATATGTTATCGTGTTTGAGAGTTTTGATATGATCATGGAAGCTCTTAACACATTAGGGTTGAAATGATGTTGTCCAAAATCTCGAACCTTTGAAGTCTTGATAGAATAAGGGTTTGCTTTGACATGAACCAAAACCCTAGGTTTTGGTTAGGTCTACAAGCAAAATCCTTGTTATGAAAAGTCCTAGAAAGGAAACCGTATGTGTTGACCAAATTTCTAATGGTTGTAAGTTCTAAGGTTTGGAAACAAGCTCTAGTCAAAGTTTGGAGTTCTAAGATGATGATTGAAGAATCTAGGGTTTTACATCTAAGCTCTAGTAATGATTAAATTCTCTAGTATGTATCTATATAATGTTTGTTGAGAATTTATAGATGGAAAATCTAGGGTTCACATTGAAACCTAGTAGAAGTCATTTATGATGTGTTTTGTTTTGATTGAAATCTAGGGTTTACATCAAACCCTAGTAAAAGTTATTCATGCTGAATTTGACTTGATTAAATGAACTCTACGGTTCACATAAAACTCTAGTAATATAGTTTCCCAAAGTTATCTAATATTATGTTATCTTGAATAAATCACTGATATGATTTAGGGTTTGTATCAAACCTGGACTAGATGATTGAAGTATTGAAGTATAGTCTCTTGTTGATTATGAAAAGTATAAATTCTTCCGCTACTATAAATTTTTGTTATGACTAACTTCATGCTTCCACAGAATTGGTTGTACTTGTTGTCTAAGTTATGCAGGTACATCATATTGGTGAAGAAGTTCGTAAGAGAAGTTGATATGATCAACATGATGAGAAGAATGGAAGCCATAGAAGATTCTCCAACACCAAAAAAAGAAGTTAATCTCCCTACATTAAGAGGGAGCCTGGATAAAAGAACTCTCCCTGGTTAAGAGGGAGGGCACAACATAAGTCTTGATTGGAGAATATATACCGAAAGAAATGTTGCTACATATGAAGTAGGAAAAGGAACCTTCTCTAAAAGATTCAGTCAGTCTTGAGATTGGTGAGGGCAACATCAAAACCACGAAGGTTTGCTTTAATTATATATTTGAAAGTTTATTGCTGATTGTGGTTGTGTTTGTATAGGTGAATCTCTCGAAATTTTGGATAGCATGTTGGTTACCAATCAGTTTGATTGGGAGAGATTGGTTATACTTGATCTGCTGGATCAAGGGTGTTGAGGGTGTGTGAGTGAAGCATTGCCTAGAAAGATATTGGACCGACACTTTGTGTTGATTTTTGGTAGCGAGGGTGGCATCGGGTGGATGTGCACCTAGTTCCTTGGGTTGATGGTTAGTAAGTAAGCCTGATGGTACCTATAGAGGCTGAAAGCTTTAGTCCATATTAGTCCCACTCAGATTGATTGCCCTAGTCAGGAATCTAGTATGTGGCATGGCGGTGCCTAAATTGTTGAGGGACCAAATGGATAGATTTCCCTGGTCAGGAATCTAGTCCATGGCATTGTGGTGCCTAAACTTCTTCATAGATAAAGTGAGATCTTCCATGTACTTCTTTTATATATGAATACCTCCCTAGTTAAGAGGGAGTGTTGAAGAATGTAACTAGGTTCAATCTTCATTATTAATGTATTTGTCAAAAGAATTTATTATTATTATTAAACGACTTATTAAAGCATGGGTTTCATGCTTGGGTCATATTTAGATTAAGGTCCCAATTGTGGACTTCTAGGTTAGTCATTACAGATTTAAATTGATCCAATTTCGGCTTTTAAATCATGTAATATTAGGTTGTTTATTATTTGGTCAAAAGGCTCCTCCATCAACTCATCTTATTCAAGGTCATCATCCTCGGTCTCTTCAGCAAAATCTACTTCAAAGACAACCCTCAAGACAAGTGATACAAGTCATCAAAGCAGCCTCCTTAAGTCAGCCCCAATCTGTCTTCAAGTCTGCTCAAACCAAGACACATCACTTCACACTGTCATGTCAGTTCAATAACTATGGCAAACAACTATATATACAGGGGTATAGTTTCACATTTCAAACTCAAAATTTTGGATTACTTTGAATTCGGATCACAGTATATAATTACAGTTCGAACATCTTCAAGAAGACTATATTATTACAGTTCGGATATGGTACTATTCTCAATTATGAAACTCGGTGTTATTCTCGGATTTGATACTCGATGATGCTATCATTGTCTTTGACATTCGGTGCCATGATGATGATTTAAGACTTAGTGTTGTACTCGTTGCTATGATGACGATTTGATACTTGGTGCTATGATGATGCTTGATACACAGTGCAATACTCGGTGCTATAATTCATGGTGCTATAATGTTATTTCCAATCTTCCACCAAGTCCCCTAGAGGTGGGAGCGAGGGGGCGAGGGAGCACAGGAGCAGCCTATGCAAAAGCTCCCAACCAATTTTCAAGAAACGTGGGGGGACGTCGGGGTCATAAAAATTTAATATTTATAATGTAACTGTATTTTTGCAAGGAATGTATATACAGTCATCATATACTTACATCATGAAAGATAAATCATAAGTGATAAAATTATAAATCGATGAATGATGAATCATATAACTGAAACAAATTTAAAACTTAAAACTTAAAACATACATCATACAATCATACATGTAAGTTTGTAAGTTTGTAACTGTATAATCATTAAAGTAACTACTAACAATGTACAATGAAAATAAAGTTTAAGATATCATATGACATATTATATCAAGATTCAAAATAAAGTTTAAACTGAAGTTTACAACTCAAGTTTGAAACATAAAACTTAAAAGAAAATAAGTTATGTCTGAAACATAAAACATAAAACATAACATATGCATATAAAATGATATCATCATAATGATAAATGAACATAAATGCTCAAGGTAATGCCCCACTAGTCTTTGCATCCAGCTGCTGCACGAATATATCAAGATCAACCATGTTGCCATCTGAATCAGAATCACTTGGATTCTCAAACATGCTAAGTGGCACACCAACTTTTAACACGAAACCATAAACTAAAAGGGGCGTGAGGGGGTGTGAAGGGGCCGTGAGGGAAAAGCCCCCTAGAAGTCCCCAAGACCCCGGAGCGCGAGGGGGCGAGGAATCTAGATCCCTAGGTGGGGGGGCGAGACCCCGTGTAACACTAGTTATTTCAGACATGATGCCTCAGTGCTATTCAATGCTACAAAACTCAGAACTACTACTATGGTGAACATAGTGAAGTCGGATCTCAGGGCTGCCTCAGGAAGAAGGATGAAGTTTCAGCGCAACCAAAGGAGATCTCAATGTAAGGAGATCTCGATGCTAACACGGTGAAGAGATGATTTGATGGAGGAAGTCTATAGTCTAAGAGTCTTGGTCGTCTCATCTTAAATCTACTGAAGGAAGAATTTTGACTGGGTGTTCCCCAAAGAGTGGGGTTTTTCCCTGGCAGTGTGCCTACATCTTGTGTCCTCTTCTATTTGTTGTTTGGCATTAGTCTTGATGATAAGAAAGAATAAAACGAAAGAACACATAATAATAACAAGAAATATCACAAGATAATGTCATGATAAGAAATTGATTAACTGCTAACTCCTTATTTCTCTAACAGGTCAAAGTTGTGAAGTTGCATCGAAGTCGAAGTTTTGGATTGAAGTTGCACCTTGAAGGGTTGTCACTTACGGGAAAGAAGGGCTTATTTGGTTGAGGAGGAAGGTTCGTTGGTCTAGGGTCTTAGTTGTCTCACAGTCATATGAATCTACTAAAGGAAGAGTTCTTGACTGGGTTTTCGACTAGATAGGGGTTTTTCCCTGGATGTCCGCCTACATCTGGTGTCCCTGATCTTCATGTTTTGTATTTGATAATTGCTTGATGAAACAAAGAATAAAGAAGGTTAATAAGAACACAAGAATATCACAAGTAGTTATCATCATAGGAAAATCTTTCTCCCTTTCTAATTTTCCAACATGGTATCAGATTTAAGGTGAAGAAGGAAGAAAAAGGCAGCCTGAAGATCTATTCGTAAGAAGTTGAATAAGGGTCATCAAGAAAAGGGATCATTTGTGGGGATAAGCCTACTATCTTCAAGAACCATGTGTAACTCGTTGAAGGGAGAAAACAAACTAGAAGGAGCGTCCAACTATAGGGCATGGAAAAAGAGGATAGAGCTCATCCTCGAGAAGAATAAAGTTTTGGATCTAGTCAAAGGAAAAGTAAAGAAGCCTACAAATGAATCAAGTGAAGCAGAGAAAGCAAAGTATAGAGAAACAAATTGGCCATGAGTCTAATAGTGGATGGAATAAAGGATAATCTCATTCCATATATATCCAACATAGATTTTGCTCAAGACACGGATCAACAGTTGGAAGGATACTTCTACATTCGAACAATTATGGAACGCATGTAGTCAAGAAGAAGTTAGGATATCATTAGTAAGCAACAAGGAGAATAAAGAGAAGAACATCTCAAATGCCTATTATTCTCATCACAAGAATAAGGGAAGCTTCAAGAAGCTCAAAGGGCCAAGGAAGAAGATAGAACTATCCAAGATTGAACGTTACAATTGTCACAAAATGTGGTCACTGTAGAAGTAATTGTCCCGAGAATCCAAGGAATAAAAGAAGAGATAGGGATCAAGCAAACATTGTCGATGAAGGTTTACCAAAGAAGAACAAGATGGAAGAATTTGAAGTCAATGACCTATTTGCTAGGGACTCTTAGGGACTGTATCCCTTTCATATCCTTCTACTCTAAGTTTTGAATTGTCTTCCTTTATGTTTTGATTTCTAGTACTTATAGGTCTAACCTGCTTTGGTAGAACATATTTGAATTGTTTTGATAAAGTTATGAGTATCCCTTAACATTGGATTAAGAGGGAGCCCTCACCATTTTACCAAAGATAAGTATCTTACTCCTTGCATTATCCTTCTATATTTGGTTTCCCTCTCTTATCTAGATGTGTTTGTATTAGATGTTAATAACATTTCTTTTATATTTTTCCTTGTTTAGGAAAGGCTTGTTGAATGCTCAAAGGTTATGAAGAAGACCTCACAAGACAAAGCATGATAGAAGTTCTATTGGAAGTAATGTCCTACAAGGTTTTCAATAAAACAACTCAAAGGTATGTCTTAGATCATAAGCTTTGTTCTCTTCATGATAAAGGTATATTCATTCCTTTTAATAAATTTGCTTTACATTACTAACATCGTTATGTCTAGGACCTTTGAATCATAAAGATTCTTATTTGGGTGATTAATCATTAGACTAAATCTACCCTAATTAAAATCATTCATCATTTTTTGGAACCCTAAAAGGTTCTCTGTAAAACCCTAACCTAAGGGTATGTCAATGCTTATGTGAAAACCCTAGCCTACTTAAGGGTTATTGATGAAATCTAGAAAATACTATTCTTTTGGCGTTTGGGGTTTTGATGGTAATGTCATATTTGGAGTTTTGGTATTGTTATGGAAACCCTTATTCTTTAGGGTTTGTTGGTCAATATGCATTGAAATCCTAGACCTTTAGAGGTTTTGGTAAATTAGGGTTTATGAGCAAAACCCTTATAATATCTAGAGTAAGCTCCTAAGAATGAAACCCTAGGTGTATATTGGTCTGTCTATTCAAAACCCTAGCCTGATCAAAAGTGTTATATGTCTAACTTTAATGTGTTGATATGTGTCTCGGGTTTGTCTGATAAACATTGCTATGACATGCGCATGATTATGAAATCCTAGATATGTATATATGCTAATTGTTGATGTCCATAAGTTCTAGGGTTTGTGACTGAGCCCTAGTCAAAGTTTGATATTCTAGGATATGATGTTATTGTTTCAAATGTGATGATAAAATAGAGTTTACAAAAGGTTGGTCATATTTTTGAAACCTTAGATTGTGTTGTGATTGGTTTTGGTTATTGATATCTAAGGCTTAGTATCTCATACATGGAATCTAGGGTTTGCATAAAATCCTAGTAGAAGTCTAACATATGAATTCTGAAAATTGTTGGATGCATTGTAAAACTGTATTTGTTTGGATTACTTCTAAGGTTTGCAATATGTCATAGAAGAGTCGGTCATATCTCTGAAGAAATATTGAGGCCCTAGATATAATGAGACTGATATCTTGATTGAGTCACTGATGTGACCTAGGGTTTTGTAGCAAAACTCTAGCAGGAAGTTAAAGTATAAATTATGGATCACGTGTGATTATTACCGAAAGATATCTTTGTATAAATTATGAATCACAGAAAGGAAATTTCAAATAAAGAAGTTAAAGTATAGAAGTATGTCTCTATTACTAATTATGAACCTAAGTAAGTTTAGGTATTTGATGTCTAAAATCTAATGCTTCCATGATTCTGATATAGTTAACTCCATGCTTCTATATATGTATTTGGTTGTACTTGTTACCTAAGTTGTGTAGGTACATAATCTTCAAGATGTTGAAGATATTCGTAAGTAAAGTTGATTTGATTGATAAGCATGATGAAGGAAGTTATATGAACAGTGATGATCAAGATGACTTTGATAAGAAGGAATGAATCCATGAAAGATTCTTTGATGTTATGAAAAGAAGTTGATCTCCCTAAGTTAAGAGGGAGCTTGGATAGTAGAAATCTCCCCAAGTTGAGAGGGAGGGCATATTATAGTCATGATGTATACCTTGAAGAAGAAATTAGAGAATGTATATTGAGGTGTTGTTGAAAGAAGGAAAGCAGGATCCGGTTGTAGAATATGTTGTTGCATGTGAAGTAGGAAAGGAAGTTGTATGGTCGAGGAAACTTCCATCAAAGATTTGTTTGGGAAGCTTCTAAATCCTACTGTGATAAAATGAGACAATCAAGGCAACATCAAGATGTCTGAAGACCCCGAAGGTTCGTGTTTACGTATGTGTATTTGAAATTTTTTTACTGATTGGGGTTGTTTTTGTACAAGTAAATCTCTCGAAGTTTTGGAAGTGTTATCGCTTACCCCCTACACCTACCTACAGTTAGTGGGAAAAGCATTTAACCCCACAAGGTGTGGTTGGTGGCAAGGAACTCAAAGAAGGCACTGTCACACTAATCCCGACTCTCTCCATTTAAGCTATCTCCTAAGTTAGCTATGGGGGGTGGTCCCTAAAGAAAAACTATGTTAAAGATGTGAGGTTTCTAGGAGAATTGATTAGAAGGAATTACTTATCAAAGATGACTCAATTCCAAGATGTAAACAAGCATATAAGTATATGAGCAATATTCAATGATGTGTTCAAAGTTCAAACATAGACCAGTGCTTTTAAAGTAAATGACAAGTGCTTGCTCAAAAATGAAATTCAAGATACAATGACAATAATCTCACAAATGAAATGTTAGACCAAGATTAACATATAAGCATCACTTGCAATAAATGAAAAAGTATTTGTAAGAGAGTGCTCAAGTAACAAAGGATAGTGACATTAAATATTCATGAGCTAAATAACCACCAAAGTAACAAGTACATGAGATAACAAAATTGCGAGTAAAGTTGTGATGAGAAGGTTCTCTTGGTTTATTTTATTAGTAGAATTCTAAAACAATTTTCAATTTAACTCCTGTCCCCAGATCTTTAACATAGTTTTTCTTTAGGGACCACCCCCCATAGCTAACCTAGGAGATAGCTTAAATGGAGAGAGTCGGGATTAGTGTGACAGCCCCTTCTCTGAGTTCCTTGCCACCAACCACACCTTGTGGGGTTAAAGGCTTTTCCCGCTAACTGTAGGTAGGTGTAGGCGGCAAGCGATAACATTTTTGGCGCCGTTGTCGGGGACAAGTCTTCTTGTGCCTGGGAAAACGACCAACTTTTAGTCTTGGCATATTTGAATTTTAGATTTAGATTCTTGCTCAAGTGGCGACTCCACTCAATCCTAATTTTGCAAGTCTCTACTAGAATAAATTCAACGTCTAGTTAGCCCCTCTGCTGATCCTGAAAGAGTTTTCAAAGAGAGGTTAAATAGAATTTCTCATAGTAGAGCTCTTGCTAGTCTTGGGCAAGAGGCTATTTCTGACATTCATTTACTGTTTCAAGGACAAGTCGAGCCTAACATCATGAATGATCTTTTTTCTCCTTGTAACTTTACTAACATTAATGGCTATCCTCACAATATCCCTGACAAGGCTATTGAAAGGTTGCCTTCTTTTCAAGGTAACAATGCCATTAGCGCAGCATCACATGTGAAGAACTTTAATGTTTGCATCTTTAAGTGGTGTAACGTTGCTAACTATGGGGATGTAAATATAAGGCTTTTCGTTCTCTTTGGAAGAGGATGCTCTTGATTGGTTCACTGAGCAACCTGCTAACTCGTATGATTCTTTACAAGTGATTGTTAATGCTTTGATGGGAAAGTAATGAGAGAGAAGAGAGAATAGTCATTTGATTAGTGCCATTAGGACCATGAAGAAGAATGAGAATGAAACGGAGGAGTTTAACAAGAGATTCAATGAATTGATTAAAAGCATGCCTACTACTGTTAAACCTCCTGATGAATTTCTCTTATGTTCCTATCTAGATTCTTTTGGTGTGGACACTGCTTATGAGTTGAGAAGAAAGGAGCCTGCAACTTTGGGTGTAGCTCAAACTAAAGCCTTGAAAATGGAGAGGGCCAGAAAGCAATCAGGAAAATCTGAGATTCCTGATTTCACTAGAGGGCCAACGAAATCGAATGATTCCAAAGGCAAGGCCAAGGAAGAGGCTACCCATGATCCTATTAAGGAATTAACTCAACTCATCAAGAGCATGGAAGCAAGTCACACTAAAGAAATGCAAGCCATGCAAAGTAAGTTGGTGGCCATGAAAAGATCGCAAGTGCAAAGATTCCAACCTAGGCCAAATAATGGATGGCAAAAGAATAAAGGCCCTCAACAAGATTATAGGCCTCCAAATCCATTGGAATCCACCAACATGGTAGATCAAATTCCCCCTTTTTGTAGGCCATGTAATGAGTTCCATGAAGAAGCCACATGCCCATATGTAAAGAGAATTATGGAAGGTAGCATGTTGGGAGTTGAACATGTAGGAACTAGTGGTCAAATCAATATGTTCTCCATGGAAGATCAAATATACACCATTGAAAGAAATCAAGAGATTGACCATAGTCCTAATAATCTTGGGGTTGACAATATGATTGCAAATTTTGACAAAGTCACTAAGATTTTTGGGGAAAAGCCTACATCTGGACAAATTCTTGCTATGGCAAAACACAAAGCGATAACAGGAAGCATGTTTTGCATGCTTGATGTTATCGATATGTTTGATCGGGAGAGATTCGTCACCGATTTAAATAATCTGGAGGGTTGAGGTATCGTGTGTAATACATAATGCCTACGAGAACCTCTGGTCGGCCCGTGTGTTGATGCCTAGTTCCCGAAGTAGGGAGGGTGGCATTGGTCATAGAGCTCTGACATTGCATTACGCACCTAGTTCCCTGGGTTGATGGTTAGCAAGTAAGCTTAATGGTACCTAGAGTGGCTAAAAGCTTTAGTCCATCTTAGTCCCACCCGGATAGATTGCCCTAGTCAGGAATCTAGTCCGTGGCACCGTGTGTGCCTAAACTCTTTGTAGTTCATGTGCTTTGAGATCTTCCATGTACTTGTATATATGTATAATTATGAATACCTCCCTAGTTAAGAGGGAGTGTTGAAGAATGTAACTAGGTTCAGTCTTCATAATTGTACTTGAGTTATAATGTAATGTATTTATCAAAAGAAATTTTATTATTATATAAATTATGGATTTCATGCTTGGGTCAATTGTTTTTGGATCAAGGTCTCCATTGTAGACCTCTAGGGTTTATGTCAAGTGTCCTTGTCCATGTCATATTATAAAGAACCCTTCTTGGGAATTATTTGTCAAGAAAGAAAAGTATTTATTGTAAAATAAGTCATTTAGGCCTCCACCAAGTCAGCCTCAAACAGGGTAATTCCACCTCACCATAAGCCTATATGTTGGAGAAACTCAACTTCATTTGGAACTCTCTCTCATCAAGTTCAGTTTGCAGTAAACTAGTTGCAGTAAAAGGTGCAAAGTTGCTGGAGAAGGAGAGATGCTAGAAGAAGGAAATCGAGTTTTTGGGTTACCTTACTCTCACACATGTGAAGTTATTGAGTTGAAGCTGGGACCGAAATTCTTTCTCTATTGCAAGTCGAAGTTGTGAAGTTGTTGCATCAAGGTCGAAGTTGTGAAGCTGCTGCATCAAGGTCGAAGTTCTAGATTGAAGCTGCACTTTGAAGGGCTAACACTTACTGGAAGGAAGGGTTGACTTGGTGGAGGAAGGTTTGTTGGTCTAGGGTCTTGGTTGTCTCATTGTCATATGAATCTACTAAAAGAAGAGTTTGTGACTGGGTATTCCCCTAGATAGGGGTTTTGCCCTGGTTGTCCGCCTACATCCGGTGTCCCTGATCTTCATGTTTTGTATTTGATAATTACTTGATGAAACAAAGAGAAAAGAAGAACATAAGAAAGTTAATAAGAACACAAGAATATCACAAGTAACTATCATAATAAGAAAATCTTTCTTCCTTTCTGATTTTCCATCAGTACCCACTGTTTTGGCATATTGGGGACCTACAAACACCTACGAAACATTCTGAATTGGCTGGGGATTTCATCAGGAACATGGGGACATCATGGCCATACACAATCTGATGCCGGTGATTTTAAGGAAACATTAGGATATGTTCCAGCCACCCCTTCAAAATACCAGTAAAGCCAGGGTGTTCCTTGACCCAACACTGATTTAATACATCTCCATCAGTATATAGCTACCCACTTTTCCGGTGTATTGGGGACCTAGGGACACCTAGGGAACATTCTGAAATGGACGGGGACATGGGGGTGTCATCACCATACACAATCCAATCCCTGTGGTTTTAAGGAATGTTTAAGGTATATTTTAGCCATCCCTCAAAAAAATTGGGGATGCCCAAGTGTCCCAACCCATTGTTGATTTAAATCATTATGTCAGTGTAGCTAAGCAGGAAATCCAGACAAAACATATGTTCCTGTAAAGTAGATATAGTAATGCACACAGGCAATGGGTAGCCAAACACTTCATCTGCAACAACAGGTCTGTTGCATCTTAAATAGTACTTATATAACATGAAATTTGTTTCCTATTCATGAATGAAATTTGTATAACCCTTGGTGCAAGTATTGAGTAGCTCTGAATTAGCCGCCATTGAATTGCATTACTTGTTATCAGTCGATATTGCCGACATTGTTTTTCCACTAAAGCGTATTGTTTTTGCAGAGTGATAATTGACATTCCAGCAGAATCGTACACAACACAATTCATATTGGTGTTGATTCAAACTGTATGAATTAGCTCAGTAAGGCACAATTTTAGTGTACAGTCAATCATACATCCCTAAGGAAAATCGTGTCATAATATCCATATAGCCACCAACTGATTAATTATTGAAGGATAAACCACTGAATTTTCGAAGGTTGCACCCTTACATAAAATCGATTGGTTAAATTAATAACACAATTTCTCTCTTGGTATTAGCTACCATATTCAGTTTGAAAGGCGACTGCTTATCAAAAGGGAAGATATTATTTTAAGTCGTAGAAGAATCAAGCAAATATTATTAATTAGTGGAATCAATAATTACATTAGGATTCAAAAAAGTGTTATATTATAAAAAAGGGCAATTAAAAAAAATTGAAAAAAGTAAAATTAAAGATAAAAAAATAATTAAATTAGTTAATTCTCCAAGTTTTCAATGAAAGGTATAATAGAAGGTGTTGAAGAGATTAAATAAAAGCCTTTGAAGTATAAAAAGAATTATATGAAAGTATATTAAAAAGGTCAATTATTGTTCATGTTAAAATATTGTTTGACGTAAAATTATCAACAAAGCATAATGGAGTCCAATTCAGAAATGGATGAAGATTTCCAGAAACTTCATATAACTATGTTTCGGTGCTATTTAAAATTAAAGGAACTATTGTAGGAAAAGATGTTACTATTTCTATCTCGCCCACTGAAAATAAAAATTATATAAGCCCTAAAATTACTAATCAATTGGTGATTACCAAATCAAATATAATCGAAAAATTAGGTCACTAGAACACAAAATAATATGACATAACCGATTTACAATTAAACATTGGGGACTATACATTTATATCACAATTCATTGTTCAATCCTTATGGAAGGATCAAGGCGACATAATTTTGGGTTCATCCTTGGTGGAATCACTAAGGTCATTCATTTTAAATAAGAAGAAAAAAATTCTAACATTTTCCTACAAAAAGAAAAAAATAATGCTACAAGATGTTACATTGAAGCCAGATTCAATAACATCAGAAGACGTAAAAGAGATCTCAAAAGTAATTCAAGCCAATGCAAAATATGCAGAAGGAAGTTGAAAAAATTATCGCAAAGAAAAACGAAGAAGTTACTCACCTCAAGGACCACAACGAGAAATTACTGAGACAAATTAAGAAACTTATAAATGATAAGAAATCATTGAAAAAAAAACTAGAACAACTTATCATGAAAGAAGCATTGAAGTCTTCCGACGTGACAGTGCAAGTTGAAGATAAAAGGAATGAACATTGATCCAGTCAATACCACAACTCAAGATGATGACAAACCAGTGGAAGTAAAAACATATTCAGATGTTGCAGCTCAAACGACAAAGATTTCAAGCGAAGATCTAGCAATTAACCAAGTGACTTCCGTACCTAAAGGAAATCAGATACTTCAAGTAAATCAAGAAATTGACACAAACAAGTTAAATGGAAATCAAATCACAAGAAATTATTATCTACACCTGAATCAGGAGAGTAGACATCTCAATCAACCTGTGTATTTGTATCACTCAAAACATAAACAACAAACTTATGTTTCGAAGAATAATGATATCAGCACAATCCAATCTGACAATAACAATTTGTCCCAACTATCAAGCAATAGCAAAGTTTCACAGAAGATTGATTTAGGATGGTCAGATCCCTTCTTAGTTCGACAATTTTATTTATCACTAAGAGGATCCTTTCATCTTGTATCAACGAAGATGACAACTACAAGAATTTGTAAAAGATGCGAACATATTACAAAGACAAGAAATAGATGAGACGTCTTGTCAGCAATAAGCTTTGAGGACAAAGCTTTTTGAAGAGGAAGGCAATGTTATGAATATAATTTATATAAAAATAATATAAATAAATAAATAATAATCATAATAATAGTTCGTTAATGAAGAGGCATGTCTCTAAGAACATGACCATTCATGAAGGGGCACCTGCCTAGGAATATAAGCGGACCCTCATTTGTAATAATCATATTGCATATCAATTCTCTTATACATTATTCAACATAAATATTCTTATCCTCAATGGATGTCTTTATTTTCCTATTATTTTGGATTAATTCTTATCCTCCCCACCTGGGTTCAATTCCGCATGTGCCATGTTGAACTAATAATGAATATATCCTTGTATTGGCTTTGAGCCTTGTTGTATGAGAGTCTCTCGAGGACCAAAACATGTATATCCCTCATATGGAATATAAAGATATTTCTTCAAGGAAAAAAAAATATCAATGCACATCTAATAATTAATTACATGAACTAGATAGTACAATATGGCTTACTATATCATAGCTACTATATTATCAAAACAAAACCAGCATTTGGTCATGATAGCAGTTAACCAAGTCAAAAGATTGACTACATTCTACAGTTAAAATGATTCTCAGTGCTTTTTAAATCTAGATGTTAAAAACTAGTAACCAGATCCATCTGGGCATGTCTGGGATCTGTGCTTCTATGCATCCAGTACAGATCCGTTTCAAGATTAAAATGTCAGTGGTCAACTCAGGGTCACCAACAGATCATCCTCCAAAAACCTCAATTTATAGAAATAGATTTAAAAACACAAGTATGGGGCCCTAATACCCTAGCATGGGTCATACCTAGACTCGCGAGGACCAAAACATGTATATCCCTCATATCGAATATAAAGATATTTCTTCAAGGAAAAAAAATATCAATGCACATCTAATAATTAATTACATGAACTAGATAGTGCAATATGGCTTACCATATCATAGCTACTATATTATCAAAACAAAACCAGCATTTGGTCATGATAGCTGTTAACCAAGTCAAAAGATTGACTACATTCTACAGTTAAAATGATTCTTGGTGCTTTTTAAATCTAGATGTTAAAAACTAGTAACCAGATCCATCTGGGCATGTCTGGGATCTGTGCTTCTGTGCATCCAGTACAGATCCGTTTCAAGATTAAAATGTCGGATGGTTAACCCAGGGTTCACCAACAGATCATCCTCCAAAAACCTCAATTTATAGAAATAGATTAAAAAACACATAAAAACACAACTATGGGGCCCTACTACACTAGCATGGGTCATACCTAGACTCTTATCACTAATATTAATGGAAACCCTCTTTCTGGTTGTAAGTTTGAAGTTATGAATGGTTTTGATTATTGATATCCAGTTTTCAAGAAATCCGGCAGATCAATATTCAGATCCAGGTAACATTGGTTAAAATTAACCCATTCATAATATAGGTCAAAAAATTAAGACAAAAAACTAATTTAGATTTCAAAATACATATCATACATTTGATAATTGAAAAAAAAGCACGCACACACATAACTTGGAACATGTGCCGAACAAATTCCTATTTTATGATCTACATTAGTTATCGGCAATATATAAAGATAGAAAATAAAGTCCAATAGCTCACAAAGGGGATCTAAGTACCACGTTCCAATGTTGTTAAAGTTAGAAAACAATAATACCTTGTAATGTCATCTTCCGTTTCAGTAATTGACAAGTAGCTTGTGGACTTTGAGTTTCTCCATATTGCCACTTCAAGATATCACTAACCAAGATGGGAGGTCTGTCAATATATTAAAAATAATTATTTTTCTATCCAATTGAACAAGACCCAGCAACAAAATAATGGAAATATTTCAGTTCACATAAACAACACATTAAATCAAAGGTATTTCGAAAGATCCTGTGAAAATGTTTTTGATGATACTTATTTGAAATGTGCATCCAAATACTTTAGATAAAGTAAACACAATGGAAAAAAAATTTAGCTCTACAAACATATGCTACAGTGGTTTAATCAACATTTTTCATCGTCAACAGGGGCTTGGTTGGTTGGTAAAGCTAGGGTGTTGTTATTCTCCCCCAAGAGACATGTGCACCCCTCCTGGGAAAGCACACAAGCATAAGCAGGCTGTGTGCAAATGCTGGGCGAATTTGGCAGAATAGACAACTGCCAAGTGCAGACACTTTAGCTGAAGAACAGCTGCCTTGAGTTGTGAGATATATTATCTTCAATAAAATTCTATATAGTACAGTGCTGCTTGCACAAGTTGACCCAAAACATTCATAATATATATATATGGATGTATGTATGTATATGTGCAAATATGAGCATTACAATCCATTCAAAGCAAGTATTTAGATATCTTTAAGCCAGCACACTTTCCAGGCCAACAGAAAAAAGTGCGAGATAAAACTACAAGCAGATGTAAAATCTTTAACAGATGTACCACAATTCTAAAGAAGCTCATGACAGGTATTAATTCTAGTTAGCCCCATATGGAGAAAGACATGTCAATCTAATTGAATATGCTTCAGTGATATAGTGCATGGAAAGAAATTCTAGCTTCTATGTTATGAAATGATGACACTTAGATTAGCTTTGATGTAAAGTATCCATGGTGCCTTGAACAAGAAGGTGAAATTGAAGGCATCTTATCGGTTATTCTGAACTATTTGAGGACAAAGAAAAAGAGATCTGAATCCTTTCTCATCAATCAGCAATAGATATCAATGCTGCAAGCCATGAAAAGGAGGTTGTTAAGCTCAAACTAAGACTGTGCTGGGAAAGAAGGTCAAGAAAGAAAAGGGAACAAGGTATCATTAATACCAATAACACACCGAGAAAGTCATTGATACAGAGTCCTGTGACAATACAACATACAAGTATGAAATTATAAAAGCTTAATTCAAAGAGAGATCACTTTTGTCAATCTTGTTCAGCACAAATTAACATTGGCAAAGGACTGAAGAAAAATGGTGGACTGAGAATGGCTGATATGTTCCAGTGAGAAAATATGATATGAAGGTCTGCTCATGCTTTTTGGACTATCAGGGAATGAGATTCTTGGTTATCAGAACTGGAAATTATTGGCTATCTGAATTTGAGATTAGCATTTTATATGATTATCAAGTAGAACCTGTGTTCCAAAATTTCCAAGTGGGATTTTTCCAGTATTTCTTATCTTATTAATGTATGTCACTGATCATCTATCTCCCCTGTATTGTGAAACTAACACTATATTTTTTCCCTCTTACGGCAGGAAAGGATGGTTCACGGCAATCTCATGAGCCAGCTGGGCATTTTTGGCCAACCCAGAATGACTTAGAAATCATGGAGCAACTAACAATGATTGTAATCCCCAAAAATAGTTCAGCCTGCTCCAATCTCAAACATGATCCATTATTTAGGGTTTTCAAAGGAAGAAGTTTCCTGAACTATGATTAACATTATTTCTATGCATTATTAATCATTCAATTACGAAATATTTTAGATCTATTATTTCTATTTATACTGCAGAAAATTGCTTGTAGTAAGGCACATGGTTGTTAGGCAGTACATGAAAATCTAGGGTGAGTTTAGTCCAGATTTATTCTCTAGATATGGTTGTAGATTTTAACCAATTGAAAACTACCATATCAGAGGTTTATGCCCTATCCTTTTAATTTATGATTCAGTCCTAGATCTTTTCACGAGGTGGGACAAGGATCATTGGAAAACAATTGGGATTCAAATTTGTGAAACCTATTAACTTTGTATTTTGAGTATTGATCGTTAGATTATTTGGGGGGGTAACCACAGATTAGGTAACATCATGCATTGGGAGAGGACATTTTCAACTTCAGACCTCTCAAGGCTTCTTCAGAATGTATGTTTTGACATTTCATTCTATTCATTGTTTGTGGTCATTGTAAGTATGGTTATGAACTTATGACTGACTCGATCGTATTACTTGCAATTTCTTAGCAAGCCAACCGTTCCTCTTCTTTGAGCCACCATGCATATCCTTGTGGTTTATCCATTTTCTATTCATCCACTTAGGAGCTCCTCCAACAGTAAAGATGTAACCTTCCTTAAACATGTTGAAATTAAAATCATTACCTTTCCATAGTCTTAGTTTCCTGCTTCAAGAGCATAGGCTTCTATCCAATGAACTTTGATGTCCAAAAAAATCAATTGGACTCGAAACATACAAATAATAATACCAAAATAAAGACTACCTCACACCGCCCTTAAAAAATAAAAATAATAATAATAATAACAATGTGGCAAATATAAATATATATAAATACAACACCCCCCAGGGAGCTCACTTGGAAAACCTATGAAAATGTAAAGTAAATGTGAATACAAGGTTCCATGTTGAAATCCCCGGTTGCTTACCTGTGGCCACCTATGTTACCAGATCTGTCAGGCCGAGCAGCTGGATCCGCGGAGCCTGGGATCAGATACAGGTTCAGATCCGGATCCATTGGGATCTTCCCAGGATTCGTACATAATCTGTGTAATGTCAAGGGTGCACACTCATGTCTGCCTCCTGCTGCTTTTAAAAGTTAAAGAATGATTGCTCCTGTATTTTAAAAGGGCTCTAAGAATTGCAGGCTCGAAGTCAATATATTTGTCTCTGGCTGGTAATAAAGTTGCCGAGTCTTTGGCATCATTGGCTGAATGTTCTCAAAATGATGGACGTTCTCAAAACAATAGATCTGGAGCGAGGGGTAAAAATGAAAAACTAGGAGTGGCCAGCACTCAACTGGCATCCTAGAGCATTCTCTTTGCACAACATCTCACACGATTATTGCTTGGGCTTCCAACCCAAAGAAGCAAGCTCTAGTAAGATGTTTACTATCCCTAATTGTAAGACCCACTAATTTTGACCTGGTTGTTACTTGGTCATCCCAATTGGAAACAAAAAAAATGTGTCACTCTACATTGGGCAAACACCCATACACGGTGGTCTAAGTTGCATGAAATGGGGAAACAGAAACGAGTTTCCGAAACGGGAAGCGATACGAAACGCGACCTCCCCAAATTTTGGAAACAAGGAAACACGATATATATATATATATACACATATATATATATATATATACAAGTTTCCAAAACGGGAAGCGATACGAAACGCGACCTCCCCAAATTTTGGAAACGGGGAAACACGATATATATATATATATATATTATAGTTTAAATTTATATTAGAATTTAGCACATTTAAGAAATGTTATGTGAAATTACAAAAGATACATGATAAATTCAAAGCATAAACTATTATAAGTTACAAGACATTTACTCATGAATGATAACAGACACATAATAAAAATAGCAAAATCGGAATATCCAAAACCAACCTTTATTATATATCAAAATCTCAAAATCAGCCTTTATTATATATATGAGGCTGCAAGTACAATAAAGACTATAAGCATGTCAAGTCAAGATTTTGTTTGAGTGGTGGGTACATTTTTAGTAGGGTCATGATAGAGGAGTTTGACAACCAATGTCACGAACATCAAGGTACATAGAGGGATTGATGCTCTTGATTAAATATGAGTTCCATACCCTAATACATGACATAATCGGATGGAAAGATTGCAATCACCCAATCCTGAAATTCTGAAAAACTGATAAGTCTGCTGGATTTTGAATGAGATCTAAAATTCTACTTTCTCCATATGAAATCCAATGAGGTCGAAACCACTCTCAAACATCGTGAGTCATTTCATGGTAATGTCCACTTTTACTTTAAGAATTTAACATTACCATGAATCGCATATAAATACTAAGGCCATAGGCTTGATCATTAGAAGCGAGAGTATTTTTATAAGTTGAGAGAGCCATCTAGAAGCATCCAAAAGACACTTTCCACAATTAAAAAAATAATAAAACACACGAACCCCAAAAAAAGCAAATTTTTTTTTTTTAAATTAATTTAAAACGACGGAAACGCGCCCGTACAGCCTGGAAACGCGATTCCGTCCGTACTAGGCA